>OX246748.1:28531941-28839441 GCA_945910005.1 Isoperla grammatica
GCACGATTTACATATAGCCCGGGTCCTGCAGGACACTCTTACTGTCTCCAGGCGCAGCTATCCTGGGTCCTGCAGGATGTGGCACTGCCTACTCTGGCCTCCTGGGGTTCAACGCCCTCCTCAGTGCCGGGGGAGTAGGAGGCTTCTTCCTCGTCAAGTCCTTGCTGGGTCCTGCAGGATGTCTTACTGTCTCCAGGCGCAGCTACAACGCCCTGCTCAGTGCCGGGGGAGTAGAAGGGTTCTTCCTCGTCATGTCCTTGCTGTGTCCTGCAGGATGTCTTACTGTCTCCAGGCGCAGCTACAACGCCCTCCTCAGTGCCGGGGGAGTAGGAGGCTTCTTCCTCGTCAAGTCCTTGCTGGGTCCTGCAGGATGTCTTACTGTCTCCAGGCGCAGCTACAACGCCCTCCTCAGTGCCGGGGGAGTAGGAGGCTTCTTCCTCGTCATGTCCTTGCTGTGTCCTGCAGGATGTCTTACTGTCTCCAGGCGCAGCTATCCTGGGTCCTGCAGGATGTGGCGCTGCCTACTCTGGCCTGCTAGGGTTCAACGGCCTGCTCAGTGCCGGGGGAGTAGGGGGCTTCTTCCTCGTCATGTCCTTGCTGTGTCCTGCAGGATGTCTTACTGTCTCCAGCGCAGCTATCCTGGGTTCTGCAGGATGTGGGGCCGCCTACTCTGGCCTCCTGGGGTTCAACGCGCTCCTCAGTGCCGGGGGGAGGTAGGGGGCTTCTTCCTCGTCATGTCCTTGCTGTGTCCTGCAGGATGTCTTACTGTCTCCAGGCGCAGCTATCCTGGGTCCTGCAGGATGTGGCGCCTCCTACTCTGGCCTGCTGGGGTTCAACGCCCTCCTCAGTGCCGGGGGAGTAGGGGGCTTCTTCCTCGTCATGTCCTTGCTGTGTCTGCATGATGTCTTACTGTCTCCAGGCGCAGCTATCCTGGGTCCTGCAGAATGTGGGGCTGCCTACTCTGGCCTCCTGGGGTTCAACGCCCTCCTCAGTGCCGGGGGAGTAGGGGGCTTCTTCCTCGTCATGTCCTTGCTGTGTCCTGCAGGATGTCTTACTGTCTCCAGGCGCAGCTATCCTGGGTTCTGCAGGATGTGGCGCCGCCTACTCTGGCCTGCTGGGGTTCAACGCCCTGCTCAGTGCCGGGGGAGTAGGAGGCTTCTTCCTCGTCATGTCCTTGCTGTGTCCTGCAGGATGTCTTACTGTCTCCAGGCGCAGCTATCCTGGGTCCTGCAGGATGTGGGGCTGCCTACTCTGGCCTCCTGGGGTTTAACGCCCTCCTCAGTGCCGGGGGAGTAGGAGGCTTCTTCCTCGTCATGTCCTTGCTGTGTCCTGCAGGATGTCTTATTGTCTCCAGGCGCAGCTATCCTGGGTCCTGCAGGATGTGGGGCTGCCTACTCTGGCCTGCTGGGGTTCAACGCTCTGCTCAGTGCCGGGGAAGTAGGAGGCTTCTTCCTCGTCATGTCCTTGCTGTGTCCTGCAGGATGTCTTACTGTCTCCAGGCGCAGCTATCCTGGGTCCTGCAGGATGTGGGGCTGCCTACTCTGGCCTGCTGGGGTTTAACGCGCTCCTCAGTGCCGGGGGAGTAGGAGGCTTCTTCCTCGTCATGTCCTTGCTGTGTCCTGCAGGATGTCTTACTGTCTCCAGGCGCAGCTATCCTGGGTCCTGCAGGATGTGGCGCCTCCTACTCTGGCCTCCTGGGGTACAACGCCCTGCTCAGTGCCGGGGGAGTAGGAGGCTTCTTCCTCGTCATGTCCTTGCTGTGTCCTGCAGGATGTCTTACTGTCTCCAGGCGCAGCTATCCTGGGTCCTGCAGGATGTGGCACTGCCTACTCTGACCTCCTGGGGTTCAACGCCCTCCTCAGTGCCGGGGGAGTAGGGGGCTTCTTCCTCGTCAGGTCCTTGCTGTGTCCTGCAGGATGTCTTACTGTCTCCAGGCGCAGCTATCCTGGGTCCTGCAGGATGTAGCGCTGCCTACTCTGGCCTGCTGGGGTTCAACGCCCTGCTCAGTGCCGGGGGAGTAGGAGGCTTCTTCCTCGTCATGTCCTTGCTGTGTCCTGCAGGATGTCTTACTGTCTCCAGGCGCAGCTATCCTGGGTCCTGCAGGATGTGGGGCTGCCTACTCTGGCCTCCTGGGGTTTAACGCCCTCCTCAGTGCCGGGGGAGTAGGAGGCTTCTTCCTCGTCATGTCCTTGCTGTGTCCTGCAGGATGTCTTATTGTTTCCAGATGCAGCTATCCTGGGTTCTGCAGGATGTGGGGCCGCCTACTCTGGCCTGCTGGGGTTCAACGCGCTCCTCAGTGCCGGGGGAGTAGGAGGCTTCTTCCTCGTCATGTCCTTGCTGTGTCCTGCAGGATGTCTTACTGTCTCCAGGCGCAGCTATCCTGGGTCCTGCAGGATGTGGCGCTGCCTACTCTGGCCTGCTGGGGTTCAACGCCCTGCTCAGTGCCGGGGGAGTAGGGGGCTTCTTCCTCGTCATGTCCTTGCTGTGTCCTGCAGGATGTCTTACTTTCTCCAGGTGCAGCTATCCTGGGTCCTGCAGGATGTGGCGCTGCCTACTCTGGCCTGCTGGGGTTCAACGCCCTGCTCAGTGCCGGGGGAGTAGGTGGCTTCTTCCTCGTCATGTCCTTGCTGTGTCCTGCAGGATGTCTTACTGTCTCCAGGCGCAGCTATCCTGGGTCCTGCAGGATGTGGGGCTGCCTACTCTGGCTTGCTGGGGTTTAACGCGCTCCTCAGTGCCGGGGGAGTAGGAGGCTTCTTCCTCATCATGTCCTTGCTGTGTCCTGCAGGATGTCTTACTGTATCCAGGTGCAGCTATCCTGGGTCCTGCAGGATGTGGGGCTGCCTACTCTGGCCTGTTGGGGTTTAACGCGCTCCTCAGTGCCGGGGGAGTAGGAGGCTTCTTCCTCATCATGTCAGTTCACTGCTTCTCCACGGCTGTGCTCTGCGCGCTGTTCACTATAGTCATACAGATTGCGTTCGCCTCGAGTCTCAGTGTGGTACGTACATCGTACTTGCTTACTTATTTACTTATTTACTTACTTACTTTGGTGTGGTACCCTTATTTCCTCATGTCGCTTTATTTGTTACTACTGCTTATTACTCATTACACATTACATTACATATACTCTTCATTCTTCATATTTCAATATTGTGTACCGTTCACAGAATTTAACCTAAATAACAATTTTATGTGGTTTGTACATTGAGACTTCCGTATTCTTTTTTCATTTGAGGTATTTTGGTCCTCCTAGTCAAGTAGAGTGTGCTATACAGCCTGCTCAGAGACTGTTAACTTATTTTGGTGGGCAGGTTTGTGTGTTTTCTAATCCCCTTATTCCAGCGGAAGCGTTTGCTCCTGGTAGGGCCACCCTAGCCAGACAAGAAGAGGGGAAGAAGCCAGACGAAGGCACTTTACGTTCTCCTCTTTCCCTTTCTTGCAAACACCCTCCGACGTCATATGATCATAGTTGTCGAGAACGTCGTTAAACAACAAATAATGTAATCAACTCTATGCTGCAGGTGTCGCTGCCAGTGTGTACGCTACCGTTCTGCACCAGCACCATTCTCTTCCTGGCGACAACCACGGGCCGCGCTGGTCTGCAGAGACCCCACGCGCTCTCCTTCCCTGAGCGACACCTGTATGACGTCATCAGGGCACGACGCAAGCGCAGTGCGGTCGGCATGTCCGAGGTGAGGGCGCAGCAAGAGACCCGCGCTATCACCAACAGAGTCTGAGATGACGTCATCAGGGCAGGCACGACGCAAGCGCAGTGCGGTCGGCATGTCCGAGGTGAGGGCGCAGCAAGAGACCCGCGCTATCACCAACAGAGTCTGAGATGACGTCATCAGGGCAGGCACGACGCAAGCGCAGTGCGGTCAGCATGTCCGAGGTGAGGGCGCAGCAAGAAACGCGCGCAATCACCAACAGAGTCTGAGATGACGTCATCAGGGCAGGCACGACGCAAGCGCAGTGCGGTCGGCATGTCCGAGGTGAGGGCGCAACAAGAGACACGCGCAATCACCAACAGAGTCTGAGATGACGTCATCAGGGCAGGCACGACGCAAGCGCAGTGCGGTCAGCATGTCCGAAGTGAGGGCGCAATCACCAACAGAGTCTGATTGCACCAATGACGTCGTTAGCACATCAACGAATGCACATAGCTCTGATCTCTTCAATGTACCTTGGTGCCTACGCAGACCTGATCCAGATCAGTTGCCGGATCACTACAGATAGGTATCGCGCGGTCACGTGACTGGATTCTACGTCACGGATTAGTCCTCGGAGAGACAGCTGTGCATGTAGGGCCTAGCGTACTCGCACAACGATATAGCTGCCTGGCCTAGGCCTATTTGCCTAAACATCCTAGGTAAGGTTTACGTCAATACATAAATAAATAATGAGATTGTATTTCCTAAAATTTCGTCGCTTTAACCTAGAATGTGTTGTCGTCATGGATTATGTAAACGTGGAGTGACGCATGTGACAACTGCCAAGTTGCATCTCGTCATCATGCCTCCTGTATTGTAGTGATACTATCAGCGTGTCTGTTGGAAGGCGTGTTGTGGCACATTCCATGCGAAGCTGGTGCACGCTGCATGCAGGTACTGGGGAATCCCGCGTGGAGTGCCGTTGAAATTGACTGCGTGGAACGACCGTCTCTTCTGAGAATTTGTTTAGTTCACATTCCTAGCATCGTCGTTAGGTCCCTAAATATTTTTGATATGCCTATATAATTATGTTTATAAAGAATAATATACTTAAGTTCATTAAGGTTAACAGCGCATAATTCAATTTACCGCCAAAAGTGAGTTAGTATTGTACTAGCTCTGTCTTTCTTTCACAGATCACGTGATTACTGTTCTGCTTGCGTGAACTGTGATCAGGTATTTGTAAGTGAGCGGATTGGTTGGATCAGGCAAGGTTGTGATCCGTAGTGGTCGGATCAGGTTCGCGTAAACATCGTTAAACTAACTCACTCCTGCTGCATTTGTTTCATGATTATATTCTCAACGGATTGTGACCCGTTTGGGTGGAAGGGATTCCAAAGAATTTAGCCAGGAATTTTGTCCTAATCACATACTAGGTTGAATCTCATAATTGTTTGAATAAAATTAGGCGTGTCATTACTCATATCACAAGTTTTGCAATACTTCTTAGCATTACTTTACCAAGCAACGCGTACAATTAGCAACAAAAGCAAAATGTAAGACTAAAATGTAAGAGATTGTTACTTATTTTAAATATTGTTAATTCGTAGGATATAAATCGGAAATATTTCCCTTCACAAATCTCTGGAACACAATTATATGTTTAAAAATAATCATTTTGTTATAAACTTGTACACATTTATATTTACATAACACGTTACGTATGAGGTCATCATTTAGGTGAACAACGATGTTTGTGAATGAATTAAAAAATGATACAAATAACTTATTCAGCACTGTCAATCTGTTACCAAAATTAGTTGGCATTGAAACAAATATTATATTCTCGATTTCTGAAAGTTAAATGTATTTTTGATGACCATGTAATCTGCATGTATTTATTGTTGATTTTTGGAACTCATTTCCTGTGAATATGCTCTTATAAGAGAATAACCACTAAACGAACTTGAAAATTGGTGTATTTTAATATGAACTGTGAAACACTTACCTACTTCGACGCCACGCCATGTTGTGACATTTCCAGCTCCTTTAACAATGAACTAAAAATAAAAAACAAATAATGACTAATATTTAAAAATTTCAATTCAATTTCAATTCTGTCATTCTTATGTTCAGAACTCTCTGTAGCTTAGTACAGTATACACCTAAAATTAGAAGTGGAAGCAAAATTGAAAGCACTAGTTAACGACAGCATGAACGAGTAGTACGAACTTGACAAAACACTACACTTCCATCAGGGCGATTGTGAATGTGCGACGAGAAGTTTATCACCGGTTTCGGTCGTTACAAGAAGGCGATGAGCCAATCACCACCTTGCATTCGCCTTCAGTTACGGCCAAAACCGGTGACAAACTTACCGTCGCTCATTCAGAATAGCCCTTCTGATGCATATCTCTCACACCTATAGCTCTGAAGTATCAGCAGTCCTCGGCAGTGCAAGAGTGCAGTAATAATTATCCGAGCTCCCTTGCAGCCATCACGAATTGGAGCGCTCTATATTTAAGCAGTCCAAGAAAGCTGTTGACAGCTGTTTGACAGAAAAATAATCGATATAGGCTTACAGAATGTCTTTGTATCAGAATTAGTTAGTTGTGATTACATGACTTACATATTCCGAAGAAACGTCGCCAATATATAACCATGGTATAACCACCCAGTCCCGAATTTATGAAATTTACCAATTTTGTTAAGCTCCGATTTTTAAGCTCGGTTTAGTAACCATGATTTCAACAAACATTGCATTAAGGCTGCCTGACAGTCGCCATGTTTGTTGGTAGAGAATGTCCGATTACCGGCTAATGGAGTTTAGAACGGCCCTAAATGTTGTAACTAGGTAGTTCCAAATCATTTAGCTATACTTTACTTGACTTTGCAGCAGAAAAATATGAAACAAGCAAGCACCAGGATTGTAACTAGACTGAAACTCGCTTATGGGAGACCCTGCTCATACCCAGAAATGTTCCAGTAATGTTACCAGAACCTGAACTCTAACATCGTAAGGTCTTTAGTTCACGAAATAACCTCTGATGGATCTAACTTACCAGTAACAATAGAGCTAGGACAAGTAGTGAAGATTGCAAAAGTACAACGACAAGTCCACAACATTGTGAATTGAGAAAATAATTATCGTCCTTTCCGATGCGACGTCAAGCCGATGAGTCTTATTGGTACTTAGTACATAGGTACAAAAGGAGTAACCTATGTGCCGGTATCGGGTTTTCAGGTTTTCCCTCCTCCCTTCGTTAATATCATTCGTCATAACTTTAACAATAGTTATCGTAAAAACCTGCCCCAGGGACAATGAAGTCGTGGGACCTCAGTCTGTTGCAAATATAGAATAAATCAGAGGACTAATCATTTATTATCAACACATACAAACAATACAACCTAGAAACGTGTACGTACAGTATGTCAGGTGTACCTCTATGTACATGTATTCTAGTCTTACACTAAGGGGGGAGTAATGTATTTTCAGGGTAGCTCCAGAATATGTGACTTGCTACCTGGTTGAATATGTCCTTGAACATCTTACGTATTTTAGGCTTCATGAAGGTAAATATCTCGTACGAGTTTTCGTTCATGAAGCTGTTCATAGCTCGTCCTGAAACAGAGAGAGAACGTTTGCTTTTGTCATATTGAGTCAAGAAAAAAAAAACGCTCTGCTACTCAAGACTACTCACCTCTCGTGACTTCTCAATGGCTCTCAGAGCTGTTTACCGCTCTCTGCTACTCAAGGTGGAAATGCTTATTGCGTATAGTCGAATCGAAGACCCCGAATCAACGACTGTTATTTCCTTACCAGATGTAATTTTTCGATGTTGCCAAGTCAATGGTCTTACCGGTGTATCGCGGTACTTTCAACTTTCTTTCAAAGGTACAAAGAGGTAGGACGAGTGACAAAACTATGTGTTGATGAAAAACGATGATATGACAACGGTGTAAGGAAGGGTGGGTTACCAAGATGTTACAGACAAGCTAATATCGCACGAGGTTGGGGTCTTGGACCTTACCTAGATCTTCGTCCCCATCCAGCGTGTCCCCGAAGTGGTAGGCCAAGGACGAGGGTGTCACGTCTATAGCCAGGAACCTCGCTCCGTTCACCTTGGGGCGAGCGAAGTACATGAGGGCCAGTAAGGTCCATGCTTACCTAGATCTTCGTCCCCATCCAGCGTGTCCCCGAAGTGGTAGGCCAAGGACGAGGGTGTCACGTCTATAGCCAGGAACCTCGCTCCGTTCACCTTGGGGCGAGCAAAGTACATGAGGGCCAGTAAGGTCCATGCTTACCTAGATCGTCGTCCCCATCCAGCGTGTCCCCGAAGTGGTAGGCCAAGGACGAGGGTATCACGTCTATAGCCAGGAACCTCGCTCCGTTCACCTTGGGGCGAGCAAAGTACATGAGGGCCAGTAAGGTCCATGCTTACCTAGATCGTCGTCCCCATCCAGCGTGTCCCCGAAGTGGTAGGCCAAGGACGAGGGTATCACGTCTATAGCCAGGAACCTCGCTCCGTTCACCTTGGGGCGAGCAAAGTACATGAGGGCCAGTAAGGTGCATGCTTACCTAGATCGTCGTCCCCATCCAGCGTGTCCCCGAAGTGGTAGGCCAAGGAGGAGGGTATCACGTCTACGTCCAGCTCGTCTATGGCCAGGAACCTCGCTCCGTTCACCTTGGGGCGCGCGAAGTACATGATCCAGATAGCCGTGACGTCACCTGGAATGTGAGATATTGTTAAAGTCCCCTCAACGTTACTAGTGTCATGCTTACGGTTACGACATAGACGAGTCAAGTAGCATCAACTTATATATTCCCTAGTTCCGAGCAACTACTGTAAACAAGTCCATTAGGGATAATTATTTTCTTATTAAATGCCCACATTTGGCTATTATGCCATCATGCTGGATCTGATCAACCAGTAGACATAGAGATGCGCTTCTTCTTCCACCCTCTTCATGCCGCCCAGCATAGCCTCACGTTCACCTGCCAGTTGTGAGCATTAACATAGGTGGCTCACATCCTGCTCCCTATTTCCACACAGCTTGCAGGTATTGGTCTCAAACGCCCCTATTCGGTGGAGGTGCTTCCCTAGAAGATTATGCTGAGTTTTCAGTCTGAACTGGGCCGTTTCAATTTGCCGTGGAAAGTTGTTAGTTGGCCTTTTTGATCTCATGGTATATTCTTGCCATGGCTTAGTTATCAATAATAATTATATGGTATAATTATGACCACCTGTGGTTGTATACCTAGAAAAGCTATAAGGTACGGTAGAAGATAGAGGTCATGCTGTAACTAGTAGGTCTATATTAGAAAGGCTAAATAATAATAAGTGTTCGTAGGAAACCTGTGTCGGGACAGTCAATCTTCCAGTACAAATGAACTCGTTGTATCGGTAAAGGGTAAAATAAAATAATCATTGCACAAATACTACAAAAAGCAATGAGCTTGCCGTGGAAATGAATGAATCCAATGAATTTCGATTCTTTAAAATGTACAAGAAAGTATCTTTATCAACCTCAATATAAGTTGTTTATCAGGAGTGTGTTTTTCTATAGGCTAAGTAATGTTTGGTTGGAAGCAGAGTAAAGTAGAAATATTGTCAGTAAAGAAATAATTTTGTAACTTTCAGAGCTCAATGGTTCAATTTCAAAGTTAATCTTTTTTTAGGCTGTACATAATTTAGCAAACTGAAAACTGTAATTCCACGTGAACACGCTGCTGAGTAATAGTAAACGTAGCAGTATGTATGTAGATGTAGTGATATTATAGTAGGAGTAGTAGATATTTACATTTACACTTGAGTTTTTTTTTTATACAACTGTAAAACAGTAATTAATAAGTTGTTATAATAGTAGGAAGTGTTGCAGTATTTATCTGTAAGTGTGCGAAGTAGTTCCTTGATTTGCAGGAAGCGGGTTTGTACCACTAAATCCTCCTTGGTTTGTACTATAATTCGTATAGTTTGTCTACTTCATGGCCGTATACATTATACATAGATCTCAACATATGTATTAACTCTTATTTGTTGATGTCATTCGGGAATTACTTCGCAACATCTCACCATTCTTTCATCGCACCTGCCAGTCCTTCAATTCTGATTATCCATTACAATACATCCTGGATTATGGATCCCTCACCCCACCCTGCTAGACAGTAAGTATACTCCCACCTTGCTGGATACTATGTGGGCAGTATAAGTAATATTCATACTGATAAAGGTAGGTGGCTCAGCAGTAAGACGCGATACTCTACTTCGGGAGGTCACTGGTTCGATTCAGGACCGGCAGTTCTAACTGAAGGTTCTTCCGAGGTTTTCCTGAGTCGTAAAGGTAAATGCTGGGACTGAGTAATACTAACAGCCTTCGGACATTTTCTTCCCAACTATCCAAACACCGTTATATACCTAGTCAGTGTGCGCGCACAAGGAAAACTGGTTACCCGCTTACTGGTAACCGGCGTGGTCAAACGGGTTTATAGCTGCACTTGAAACCATGGTAACATTCATGGAGTTCAGCGCAGGTAACCAGCTTTCTTTGTGCGCGCACCTTTAGTCCCTGAGGGCCACATCAGGTAGAGCTGGTGTGCACCCTGTATAGTCTTCGCCATTTGGTGATAGCTGGCGGAAAAGTCTTTGATTCTAAATCCTCTTGTAACTCTATAGCCTACCCACGATTTAACGGATAATTGAGCGGTGACAGGAATACCCGAAAAATTTAACCCATTTGTTTGTATATCCACATTTTTAAGAAAACATATATTTTTCTTTTTGGTCATCCTGAACTCATAATGCTATACAGAGAGAGACATGGGTAGAAGAGAATAAGTTCAATGAGGCATAATGATCTTGACATGGGGTTCCAATAGCGAATACTACCCTTCTCTTTCTTTCTTGTTCTTTCTCTGTCGACCTTCCCATTATCCTTGGAGTGCAGTTTTGTGTTAAGACCTTTGAATAGGAATTGTGTTGTATGTTAGAAAGGAAGTAGCTTATGGACGATTCGGGGAAGGATGTACAAAATATGTAGTACAGATATCGCGACCTAAACGTCATAGTCATTCCAACACACCTCATTTTCATTTCCTTTCGTTTCAGCGCTCAGCCAGTAAACCGTTCTTCATTATCCACATCACCCGGTAGCGAGCGGTTTCTTGTCACTGTCAACTTAAAACCCACAATAGCAGAACACTTGTAGCGGTCAACCCCCTACTGACAGCCAAAAGCCGGTAGCTATCACCAAATGGCGAAGACCAGGGATTCCTACGAAATGAATTATTATACTCACTCATGTTGATGTTGTAGCTGCCTTGAGCTGATAAGGGGAATGATAACACAGCCCCGTCGCTCTCAAACTCTCCAACAATGTCCAAGTGAGGCCATCTTGTGACAATCTCCAGCTTGTTATCCACAACATTCGACCTAAGAAGACAAATACAGCATTATTACAATATATATATTATACAGTTTGTGGTATCGTGAGTAGCAGAGCGGTAAAGAGCGCTCTGAAAGCCATTGAGTAGTCACGAGAGGTGAGTAGTCTTGAGTAGCAGAGCGGTAAAGAGCGCTCTGAAAGCCATTGAGTAGTCACGAGAGGTGAGTAGTCTTGAGTAGCAGAGCGGTAAAGAGCGCTCTGAAAGCCATTGAGTAGTCACGAGAGGTGAGTAGTCTTGAGTAGCAGAGCGGTAAAGAGCGCTCTGAAAGCCATTGAGTAGTCACGAGAGGTGAGTAGTCTTGAGTAGCAGAGCGGTAAAGAGCGCTCTGAAAGCCATTGAGTAGTCACGAGAGGTGAGTAGTCTTGAGTAGCAGAGCGGTAAAGAGCGCTCTGAAAGCCATTGAGTAGTCACGAGAGGGGAGTAGTCTTGAGTAGCAGAGCGGTAAAGAGCGCTCTGAAAGCCATTGAGTAGTCACGAGAGGTGAGTAGTCTTGAGTAGCAGAGCGGTAAAGAGCGCTCTGAAAGCCATTGAGTAGTCACGAGAGGTGAGTAGTCTTGAGTAGCAGAGCGGTAAAGAGCGCTCTGAAAGCCATTGAGTAGTCACGAGAGGTGAGTAGTCTTGAGTAGCAGAGCGGTAAAGAGCGCTCTGAAAGCCATTGAGTAGTCACGAGAGGGGAGTAGTCTTGAGTAGCAGAGCGGTAAAGAGCGCTCTGAAAGCCATTGAGTAGTCACGAGAGGTGAGTAGTCTTGAGTAGCAGAGCGGTAAAGAGCGCTCTGAAAGCCATTGAGTAGTCACGAGAGGTGAGTAGTCTTGAGTAGCAGAGCGGTAAAGAGCGCTCTGAAAGCCATTGAGTAGTCACGAGAGGTGAGTAGTCTTGAGTAGCAGAGCGGTAAAGAGCGCTCTGAAAGCCATTGAGTAGTCACGAGAGGTGAGTAGTCTTGAGTAGCAGAGCGGTAAAGAGCGCTCTGAAAGCCATTGAGTAGTCACGAGAGGTGAGTAGTCTTGAGTAGCAGAGCGGTAAAGAGCGCTCTGAAAGCCATTGAGTAGTCACGAGAGGTGAGTAGTCTTGAGTAGCAGAGCGGTAAAGAGCGCTCTGAAAGCCATTGAGTAGTCACGAGAGGTGAGTAGTCTTGAGTAGCAGAGCGGTAAAGAGCGCTCTGAAAGCCATTGAGTAGTCACGAGAGGTGAGTAGTCTTGAGTAGCAGAGCGGTAAAGAGCGCTCTGAAAGCCATTGAGTAGTCACGAGAGGTGAGTAGTCTTGAGTAGCAGAGCGGTAAAGAGCGCTCTGAAAGCCATTGAGTAGTCACGAGAGGTGAGTAGTCTTGAGTAGCAGAGCGGTAAAGAGCGCTCTGAAAGCCATTGAGTAGTCACGAGAGGTGAGTAGTCTTGAGAAGCAGAGCGGTAAAGAGCGCTCTGAAAGCCATTGAGTAGTCACGAGAGGTGAGTAGTCGTGTCAAAACGTCACTGGCGGTGCCGACTGGAAGGGATGTGTAACTCAACTATTTATTTATTTTATTGTAATTAAGGCCAGTGTAGGGTATAATGCCCTCTTTAGCCTGATGAGTGATGATTGATAAATGATAATGAGAAAGGAAGGAGGGGAAACCTGGTACCAGCACGTAGCCTACTCCTTTCGAAAAGTACCAAGAGGACCATCGGCTTTACGACCCATCCAAAAGGATGGTGTTACCCATATAGGTGGTGGTGGCCATATAGGTCATATAGGTTCCTCCACTAACCAACACAACACAACACAACACAAAGTTCATTTACAATATATAAATGAAAAGAAGCCCACATAAGTCACACCTCGTGTATGGGCTGGGCTCGATCCAAAAATGATAATAGTACATGAAACATGAAAAACAGAATGTGTGTATAATGACTACTATGGTAGTAATACTAATTCTAAATACAAACAATAATAATAATGATAATAATAATAGCATGAAAAGTAGGAATTAATCAAATGAATATGATGTGAGTTGTTTATAGATTTTATCGAATAATAATAATAATAATAATAATAATAATAATAATAATAATAATAATAATAATAATAATAATAATAATAATAACTAGGAAAACGCTCTGTTTGACGCGTTGATAAGCGAGCGCGTCCATATCTACGAACGTTCTGGCGAAAAGATCTCAAAGCTAATAAAAACAACAATTAACAACAATTCAAGAATGTGCATTTCAAAATTTTTTCTAATTTCCATAGCTATTATACTTCCCGATATTGTTGAATGCAGTGCAATTTGCGTTGCTAAGAATTTTCGTTGTCATTCTGTCTAGTGTTTTCGCGGCGGTCCGCCACCGTTACTAACAGTTATTGAGTGTAACTTTGTAACTTTTCGAACGATTTTGCCTCAAAACTATACACCTTAAATCCACATCGAGGCTTGTGGATGGTCCAAATTTCAAGTTGATCGGACTCTCCGTTCAACCGCTATCGACAGACATAAAAACAAAACAAAAAACAAACAGAATGAAGTGCCATAAGAGTAAAGAAAAAAAAAAAAAAAAAACAGAACGAAGTGCCATAAGAGTCTCGTGGAGACGCTCGCTTCGCTCGCTTAATAATAACTAGGAAAACGCTCTGTTTGACGCGTTGATAAGCGAGCGCGTCAATACCTACGAACTTTCTGGCGAAAAGATTTCAATGCTAATACTAACAACAATTAACAACAATTCAAGAATGCGCATTGCACAATTTTTTCTAATTTCCATAGCTATTATACTTCCCGACATTGTTGTATGCAGTGCAATGTGCGTTGCTAAGAATTTTCGTGGTCATGTTTTCAACACGGTCCGCCACCGTTACTAACACTTATTGACAGCAATAGAAATGTAATTTCTGCCTCTAATACGTATCGGATTGCGTTTACATTAGTATATTCTTGACCGGACAAAAAGTTACTATAAGATAGCCACCTCACATTTTGCCGTTACTGCGTTTTAGAAAACTATTTTCGAGTAACTTTCGTGTAACTTTGGCAATACTTATCAGATCGCCATTACATTAACATATTCGTGACCGGACAAATCTGTAGAAAAATCTGGCTATCTCACATTTTGCCGCCATTTTGTTTCAGAAAAATATTTTGCAGTAACTATGGTGTAACTTTGTAACTTTTCGAACGATTTTGCCTCAAAACTATACACCTTCAATCCACATCGAGGCTTGTGGATGGTCCAAATTTCAAGTTGATCGAACTTTCCGTTCGACCGCTATCGACGGACATAAAAAAAACAAAAAACAGAACGAAGTGCCATAAGAGTCAAGTGGAAACGCTCGCTTCGCTCGCTTAATAATAATAATAATAATAATAATAATAACTAGGCATACGCTCTGTTTGACGCGTTGATAAGCGAGCGCGTCAATATCTACGAACTTTCTGGCGAAAAGTTTTCAATGCTAATACGAACAACAATTAAGAGCGAAGGATACCTCTACGTCAAAAACCGCAGAAAATTTTCGTTTTTTAATTATATCTCAAGATTGAAACACAACATCAAAAATCTGAGACAGCATAGCGCTGGGGTTTGGTAAGCCCTACACACTGAATGATAAATATATTTAACGTTATCATCAGTATGACTGTGATAACGATTTCCTTAGTAATTTGAGAAAATCGTTATCACAGTCATACTGATGATAACGTTAAATACATTTATCATTCAGTGTGTAGGGATTACCAAACCACAGCGCTATGGTGTCTCAGATTTTTGATGTTGTGTTTCAATCTTGAGATATAATTAAAAAACAAAAATTTTCTGCGGTTTTTGACGTAGAGGTATCCTTCGCTCTTAACAACAATTCAAGGATGCGCATTGCAAATTTTTTTCTTATTTCCATAGCTACTAGGAAAACGCTCTGTTTGACGCGTTGATAAGCGAGCGCGTCAATATCTACGAACTTTCTGGCGAAAAGTTTTCAATGCTAATACGAACAACAATTAAGAGCGAAGGATACCTCTACGTCAAAAACCGCAGAAAATTTTCGTTTTTTAATTATATCTCAAGATTGAAACACAACATCAAAAATCTGAGACAGCATAGCGCTGGGGTTTGGTAAGCCCTACACACTGAATGATAAATATATTTAACGTTATCATCAGTATGACTGTGATAACGATTTCCTTAGTAATTTGAGAAAATTTCTGGCGAAAAGTTTTCAATGCTAATACGAACAACAATTAACAACAATTCAAGAATGCGCATTGCAAAAATTGATCTTATTTCCATGGCTATTATACTTTCCGACATTGTTGTATGCAGTGCAATGTGCGTTGCTAAGAATTTTCGTGGTCATGTTTTCAATACGGTCCGCCACCGTTACTAACACTTATTGACAGCAATAGAAATGTAATTTCTGCCTCTAATACGTATTGGATCGCGTTTACATTAGTATATTTGTGACCGGACAAAAATTTACTATAAGATAGCCACCTCACATTTTGCCGTTACTGCGTTTTAGAAAAATAATTTCGAGTAACTTTCGTGTAACTTTGCCAATATTTATCAGATCGCCATTACATTAACATATTCGTGATCGGAAAAATCTGTTAAAAAATCTAACTATCTCACATTTTGCCGCCATTTTGTTTCAGAAAAATATTTTGCAGTAACTATGGTGTAACTTTGTAACTTTTCGAACGATTTTGCCTCAAAACTATACACCTTCAATCCACATCGAGGCTTGTGGATGGTCCAAATTTCAAGTTGATCGGACTTTCCGTTCGACCGCTATCGACGGACATAAAAAAAAAAAAAAAACAAACAAACAAAGAAACAAACAAACAAACAAACAAACAAACATAAAAACAGAACGGAGTGCCATAAGAGTCAAGTGGAAACGCTCGCTTCGCTCGCTTAATTATACTACCCGACATTGTTGGACGTCGTGCAGTGTGCGTTGCTAAGAATTTTCGGTGTCTTGTTTTCGCCGCGGTCCGCCACCGTTACTAACAGTTATTGACAGCAGTAGAAATGTAATTTCTACCTCGAATACGTATCCGATTGCGTTTAAATTAGTATATTCGTGACCGGACAAAAATTTACTATAAGATAGTCACCTCACATTTTTCTGTTACTGTGTTTCAGAAAAATATTTTCGAGTAACTTTTGTGTAACTTGGCCAATATGTGTTGTATCGCCATAAAATGAACATATTCGTGACTTGAAAATAGTTTAAAAAAATATGGCTTTCTCACATTTTGCCGCCATTTTGTTTCAGAAAAATATTTTGCAGTAACTATGGTGTAACTTTGTAACTTTTCGAACGATTTTGCCTCAAAACTATACACCTTCAATCCACATCGAGGCTTGTGGATGGTCCAAATTTCAAGTTGATCGGAAGTTCCGTTCGACCGCTATCGACAGACATAGAAAAAAAAAACAAACAAACAAACAAACAAACAAACAAACAAAAAAACAAAAAAACAGAATGAAGTGCCATAAGAGTCAAGTAGAGACGCTCGCTTCGCTCGCTTAATAAAAATAATGATATTAATAATGATAGTAATAATGTAGCATGAAAAGTAGGAATTAATTAAATGAATGTGATGTGAGTTGTTTATACATTTTGTTATTAAATTACTAATTTTTCGAAGAACAATGACACAGCTTGGGTTAGGTTATGTATAATATTTCTCTTAACCACCGGACACCGCATATTCTTAGCCAATTTTGTATTTCAAACTTGAATCTTGAAAGGGATTTCAATAATTTTATGTTTGATGGAAGTTTGTTATATATTTTAGGAGCTATATAGTCAACATGTTGCTGCCTCCTGGTTTTATATCTTTTAGGTACAAATAAAGAGTATGTATCTAAATGCCTCATATTGGATCTCGGGATTTCACGTGCTTTAAATTTGTCTGGATGTTTGAAGGTATACACCAGCATAATATATATGTACATTTGGGTTAGGTCAAGAACTGAACTAATAAGTTTGAGCTTTTACTACAGACAAATGTTCATTCCGGAATTGTCAACACAAAGGTACGCCAAGGTCAGCGAATTAGGGTTGATTGGCAGGTGTAAAGTTAGACACGACAGTTGGGCCAATAAACGGGCCACCCCGCAGTGAGGAGTAGCTTGATGTGACTATTTGTTGCTCTGCTTCTCAAGGTTGAAAATAGTTACGGTCATTTTCAGATTACCCCTAAAGTGGTATCCAAGTAAGATATATGATTGAGGTTGGCCAACGAATTGAAATAACCACGCCCCTGAGTAGGATTGCAGTTCGCTGATTGGTCCACATTCACTCATATGACCCATTACATTATGAAAAAGTTATTGTTCAGATCAACCTAAAGACCACGAAATACTTCTATGGGTACAGCTATGCTATTAATTTGTTGTTGTTCTTTAAGTCAATAAGAACACACAAATATATTTTTTTAGACATTGACTAAAAACAGTAACATGTCACAGATTCAGTTAAATTCTATTATACCCAATAATAACAGTTATGCAAATCTCGATATTCTTCTTCATTTATTGTGGCTGATGCCATTGGTCCTTGAGCAATGAGAATGACGCAGGGCTGCCCAGCTAACAAACTCTTCTGTACAGAGGTCATGTGTTAGAATAGTGCTGACATTCACTGCAATAACTCTCATGATAAGGAGCAGCTATTAGCAAGCATCAAACTTAGTGCCCTGGGGCTGGATTCAAAAGAGGTCTCAAGTCTCTTTCTGTACTAACTCTAAGAAACCATACTCAGGTCACTTGAAGTAATAAATTTCTAGTCGGAACAGAGACGTAATGAGCATGCCAATAATATGTTTCAAACATCTATTCTCAGATATTGGCCTGGATTCACAAGGAGTTTAAAGTTAGACCGGTCATGAGACCGGAGACCGATTAGGGAGTTGAGACCGGAAAAAGACTTTTGACCTCTTGTGTATTTAGGAATGCTACTTGACAATGTTTTTTTTATTTTATTTTGCTGGTGCTACAACTCCAGAACTGACACTCTGGTTGATAAAATGGTAAAGGGGAACATTATGTTATACCAGCCAAGTTGGACGGATTGTGGCTAAGTAGGGTAATAGCTGTGGCTCAGGCAGACATTGTTGCAGTATAGTATTGTCGTGTGAGCTTGTAGGCATGTGCGTGCGAGCGTGAGTCATAAGGGTGCAAGAGTTAAGCTTACTTGACTGAAATGACTGTCGTGTTGCTCAACCCAAGCAGCCTGGAGTGTGTTAAGGTCATCCACAAGGTCACATTGTCCTCCCCGGTGCCCTCCTTGACCTCCAGTAAGGGGATGGTGTATGGGTCAATGGGGTCCATGCCCAACTCTGACGATCCTGAGAGGAAATGTAAACACAAGACATTTTATCTTTTTGCTCAGGAGAAATTTGGCAGAAATCTTGATGGTATCAGAAGAGAAAGTCAATTTATTATTTTTCTAAGGACTCGTTCACAAGAACTGCGGGGGTATAACATTTTCAATTGATTGATTTATTTATTCAATTTATTTGGTGAATTAAGTTTACAGTCTTTACATTTAACATCAATAACAAACAATTATTTAATAGGACAAATTGTTAAACACATAATATAGACAAAATAATGAGAACATTACTTAAAACTACACACTTTACTTTTAAGGTAGGCAGTATAACTTAATTGCTTAGTTAGTGATGTACTTAAAATCTAAATTAAAATACATGTAATACAGGCTTTAAACGGTTCAATACTTTCGTCAAACTTATTGAGTTCAAGGACAAAAAAGCATCAATTAATAGAAGCTATATTGTGTGTGTAGTTTTTTATTAAACTGTTTTTGATTCGCTTTTGTTCTTGAATTCAATAAGTTTGACGAAAGTATTGAGTCGTGTAATGTCGGCATAAGAGAAGCAAAGGAAATGATGACATGAGTCAAGTTGGTAGAAAGTGACAAACTTAAGAACCAAAATCAGAAAAAGCAATTACTGTCCAACATATTATCTAGTGCTTCATATATCTTGCCTCGTGTACAATTTTTTAGTTAAAAAAAATTAATTAATTAATAAAGGTCAGTTTACACATTTATTTAAGATTTAACGGTTAACAAAATCAAATCAAGCCAAAAGCATTATGGCGTTTACACACTTTCCTAGGATTTCAGATTTAATTAAGGAAACCATAGCAACGATAGCTCTAGTACATACAATTCTTAGCCCAGCCAATGAGGGACGACGTTTTATAAATCCGGCCAATGGTAGCGATCCTAATGAAACAGGAAGAGCCTTAAATCTAAAAGAACCTTAAATCTTAGGAAAGTGTGTAAACCGACCTTTACTCGAACAAATGTTTATATCTATGTCCTGCTTACAAATATTATTCAAAAGCAGCAGAAATAATTATCAATCGGAGAACAACATGCAAAATGATATAATAAAAGTAATATTAAAATGAATCAGTAGATTTGAAGTGATGGTAAACTAACTTACCATTCTGAAACTGTTTCACAATCGTGTTGATTGAAGCTTTGATGCATTCGCTAAAATTCGGATTGCGCTGGTGGCAAATCTTGAAGTACGAAGCTGAAATGAGAAAGAAAAACAAATTTCAAACGGCTTCACAGCAGAAAACGGGCTATAAAACTGACTGCGCTCGCATGCGGTTTACATGCCTTAAAAATAATTTATGGAAAAAACACGCGGTTTCTAGATTTGCGGTTACGATACATGAGTGGACAGTGGCGGATCGAGGCATTCGTATAAAGAGTAATAATATAAAAACAAAATAAAAAAATATAGAAATATTCCTTTATTTAATAAATTACACGAAGCTATTACATTACACATTTTTTAAAATCCTTACACAAAATATAATTTACTATATTATACTGATAGATTATTTTTTTTTGTATGTGGTTTATTGAGTTGAAATTTAAAAAGCTAGGAGGATCGCGGGGATTTCCCCCCGGAAAATAGTTCCAATTGTAGATGAAGTAAACGCGTCTTAGAGAAGCAATGCAAAAATAAAAAATTGCTATCGAATTAAAATCTCTTTTATGAACGGGCGACCAATAAAAAAAACTAATACATCTTGATAACCGACAAAATAGATCGATACTTTTTATTTCTTCATTAGTCATTACATATTCATTGAAAAACTTGATTCATAAAGAACATAGGCCTACAAGAAAATATACGGTATAAAATAGTAAATGCATATATAACAAAAAGCACTTAATTAAATTTATATTGACAGCATATTACATCATTAGTTAATTTGCAGATGTATGTGCTTCAACATGTTTCTTTATTACTATTGGTTGTCGTCCTTGATGACTTCATATTTGCAGGCATAAAATTACGATTACCAGCATTGTTACTATTTTATTTTCATGTTATGAGTTATAAAAACTACACTTGATGCTAAGTGATTGTGTACCCACGCCCCCCTCCCCCTCCACCCATAAGACGCAAAGCAAACCCCTTCGATATTTAGCCGCTTTCGTTTACCTCGCCAGTATAACCCGTCCGATCAGTAATGTCATGTGACTTCACTTCACCGGGTCAGAATTTTCAACCCGAGTAAACAAAAGCGTTTCGGAGACAGGTTTGTTTGCAAACGGATGCCGTGCACTTGCATAGCTAAACCTAACTTTCAAATTGTTTATAACTTTTTGTAATGCCTGATGTACTAACTTTCTGCGTGCTATTCATTAGCCTACTCAAAAACACGGGTTTGCGCCAAAATATCCAGATGCATCATCCACAGCCACTTTAACACCACCATCAAATCCATATCGCTTTGTATTTTCCGCCCAAACCTTACTTACCCTGCTCCCGAGGCAGGTCACTTTTTTGGTGATCGGGTCACAAAACCGGGTTACTCTGACCCTAATCTTTGCTCTGATACATTTGCTGAACGCACCGAAGTAACCTGCTACTGATCGGGTTTGGTTTCCGGACTGACAGATTACTCCCTGGTGAGGTAAACGTAAGCGGCTTAAGAGTGAAGGATACCTCTTCATCAAAAACCGCACAAAATTTTAATGTTTAAATTATGTCTCAAGAATGGACTTCGAAACCAAAAATCTGAATTAACAGCACACTGTGGTTTGGTAAGCCCTACACACTAAATGCTCTGAATTGTCTTACATTATAATCACTATGGTTTTTATTTCTAATGAATGTTATTACTTATTATCGATTTAATTATGAAAATACTATGCTAATCGTTATAATATTTCATTCAGTCGGTAGGGTTAACCAAAACACAGTGCGCTGTTGACTCAGATATTTGATTTCGAGGAGCATTCTTGAGATATAATAAAAAATGAAAACTTTCTGTGGTTTTTCACGTAGAGGTACCCTTCGCTCTTAACGGGACTGGGTATACAAACTGCGCAACATTTATATTTTTAATATACCATGAGAACGCTTCCAAATATTGAAAAAATGATTCTGATCCTGTTTTTGGTTTTGTATCAGCTACACAATGGGATTAAAAAATTAAAAAAATAAAATATTTTTACGATTTTGATTTCATTTTTTGGTAATTGTTAATTATTAAATTATAAATAAAATAACAACAGTACCGATAACAAACTGTTAATGTTTTTAAACCCATTGTGTTGCTGACACAAAACCAAAGACAGGACCAGAATCAAATTTTCAATATTTGGAGGTTCTCATGATATAATACAAAACATTAATTTTGGGCGGTTTTAATACCCATTCCCCTTAGAAATCAGTACTACTATACGGTGTAATCACGCACCATTTAACGTTTATCAATTGGAAAGGGATGTTCCAGACATCTCCTTTTTTAGGGTGCGACAGCTGCCTTTATAACTTTGATTCTATTGGTAAATACATGCCTAAAAAATAGTATATTTTAAGTGTTACTGATGGTAAAAGTACGTATTTTATTTTGTCTGCAAATGCATGTTTTCATAACTTTCACTAGTTGAAGTTCTTTTTATTACAACGCTTATATTAGCTTGCTGTGTTTGTCTGTCTGGGCGGAATCTTATAATCGATATTTCACCTACTTTTAAATGTCCGATCAAGCTGAAATGTTTCACACAGACGTATTCTTAATGACAATACACGAATCAATTGTCATATTTACTAAATAGTTAATTAATTCATCATAATTAATTAATTAATGTTTTATATGGGAATCGATGCTTCACCCACTTTCCAACGTCGAATCGAGTTGAAAGTTTTCACACAGACGTATTTTTTAAAAGACAATATATGAAACAATTATCCGATTCACTAATTAATTAATTGATCCACCATAATTAATTAATTAAACAATTAGCTTCATTTGGGAAATTAGTCACAGCTAGTGAGGATGGGCCAACCACATGCAGGCTGAGCAGGCATCGGAATTACCGCTGGTTGTTCGGGACTCAAATATCCGTGACGAAAGCATCGGATATGTTTCTATGCAGCAAGAATGTCAACACGCTCCACTTGTAAGTATGGTACAACCCCGTGCGGTGAGTCAATCACCATGTACGCATAGGTGCGTTCCCTTCGCGTGGTTCGACCTCACAGTTGATCGGATGGAGTTGGTGCTTTTATTTTTTACATTTTAGTACATTTAAATATAAGCGTTGTTTTAAAAAAGTATTTTTTTCATGTAATGTTATTCGGGGGATTTTTAGAAACTGTTGTAGTGTTTTGATATAATTTGCTGAAGCGGATGAGAACGCTTGGGTGCAATGTCGAGCTTAATTGCTACATTGTCGGGCCGAGCATATCCAAGGATTTGTTTGCTTTTTGCAACACGTATTACACAATACAATGATATAAAACATTCTAGTATTGTATAATACAATCCATTCGATATCATTTTAGTGCCATTGATCACTAAATCTATAAAAAAAAAAAAACTATTTTCAATGATTCGGCCACAAATTTCCTAGTATTACTTTATCTCACTCTACTCTAAATCGTTTAGGGTTATCGTCATAACGTATTCGATTGAAGATTTTACACCTCTCACAAATAATTCTCCTCGCTTATTTTGTGTATTCTGTATACTTGTTTTGACATGTGTGTACATTTCTATGGGTTAATTAATCACTAATTTGTAATTTCAGTTAAACAACGTTTTATACTCACGTAGTTTTGGTATGGTTGAAATACTCGTCAAACACCCACTCACCAACGTAGCCAAAATAATAACTTTGTGAATTGACTTCATACCAAACCGCTCCATCATATGATACTAGGACGATACACAAGAACGCGCACTAAAGAAGTGGCCGCAACCTGACTCTGTAATCCCAGTTGAATGTGCGGCCACTTACCACTTACCACTTGCCACGCCCACGCCCTTCAACTTGCTCCCGAAGGTTACAACAGCTGATAAAATTAGCTTTATGTACGACTGTGGATAAAATGACAGTCATGAACTCAACTTCGTTTACACATTTCTTGCATTCCCTGTTTTTTTGTCTGCGAGTGTTTCCTTGAACGATTCTACAGCAGGACGTTACTTTGTCTTGTGTAACATATAATGGTAGTTATATCATGTCCAATCAACCTGTGTGTGAACAGAAGCAAGGCTGGCTTCTATATTACTCTTCTACCTGTATATGGTGCATGGATAATATGTATTCCTTATACATAGGCGTGCGCAGCCGTTGATCAATAACCGTCTCGATTAGCCAAGTTGCAAAGATATGAGACGTGCCGAAATATCAATCAATCAATAGGGGGGCACAATCAATTCCCAGACAAAATACTTCCCGGTTGCGCCAATGATGGTGTGGGGGGGGATGCCCCCTCCCCCCCCCCCTCCAAAAAAGCGGCGCCGGAGATTTTTTAAATCATGCCATTTTTAATGTGTTTTTAAGTGTGTTAGGAGGAGTACAGGTTGTCTGTTGAATGGGTTATTTATTTTCACCAAAAACTGTGTGGTATCAATGATATTATCATTGTTAGTGATGGAAGTGGTCGGTCACAAAGCCAAAATCTTGGCGGTAGGGCAGTGGTGAAGTGCCAAATTTACCAGTACGTATACGCTTCAGTGGGAAGCTGGAGGGACACATCTTTCCAGACAAAAGAAGATGAGGGGTTTGGGGGGCAGAGCCCCCCAACAATGGCGCCGCAGGCGATTTAGAAAAAACAGGCTTTATAGAGTGTGTTTTGAGCGTTTTAGATACCAATAACGGACTGAATGCAATCCCGAAATACTGCAGTTTTTGTACTTTAAAACCAGAAAACCACCAAAAATAATTGGAACACTGACGAGAATTGTTCAGGAATACGTTTTGGGGCTTGGGAAGTGGTTTTGCGACACACACGCCGCCCGCGGCCCGTATAGGTATATCTGTTGACAGTTGGCTGTTGACAATTGACACCGCAATATTTTTACCAAGCGAGACAATTGTATCCCACTTGGTGTATTGGCGGGACGCGGGACTTAAAATTGAATATCGGGACTCCCAGATCCAGGGGTGGTCTTAGAGGATTTGATTGAGGCCTTGTGCCAATTAAATGCCAGTGCTAGAGAGCACAATTTGACCAACGGAGAAAAGATGACAGTCGTGAATAATGTGTCCGTCATTCGAGGCATGTTACGACCGTATCATTGCGTATCACTCGTATCATAACCAAAACCAGTGTGTATACGAAAGTTTTTTAGCCGGAGCAGTGTGTATACGGCGTATACGCCCGTATACGCACCACTACACCACTGCGGTAGGGTAACAGGTGATGTTGAGGCCGGTCAGCTGATTCCAACGTCAATCCAAACCAGGCTATCAGATAAGTATAGCGGGCAGAAGTCGAGGCAGAGACATTTCTATGATGTGTTGTGACATGAGCAAGACGCTAATAAATACGATTTTCCAATCTTATGCCTCATTCATTCTGCTAAAAAAAAAAGCACCCCTTGTCCTAATGGGGGAAACTGCCCCCCCCCCCTCCCCGCCCACGCTTATGATTCCTTACCTAAGCTGCGTTCCAGAATTCATCTCACATTGAAATCGCAGATTACTGGCCTGCCCAGGGACTGCTACCTTATCGTGGTGGGCAGGTTTGTGTGCTTTGTTGATCCCGAGAGCTAGGGCGGCGGAAGCATATGCTTCTGGTAGGGCCACCCTAGCTGCACAGTGCACAGGTCGAGGTGGAGAAGCCCTCATCTCTGCTCTAAGGGAGAAGCCAGGCGAAATGCAGTCCAAGTTCTCCCCTTGTCCCTTTCCTCCATATCACAGGCGAAACTACGTTGTCATATGACCTAGTTGTCGAGTACACCAAATAATCAATTATTTTGAGGGTCACTCACTAAGAGTGACTCGTCCTAAACCTCTTACTCTTATCTTCCTGTTCACCTGGACAACGCGTTAGCACCGGGGCAGCTCACATTCCCTTCCAAAGAGAAGAACACATAGGCCTAAGCAAAATAAATAGGAAAACCACAGTTGCCGATACACCATGGACTTATATTTGTAACTGACCTGCAACATTGTTGGAGAGTACATCTGCGATTCTCAAATTTCTCGTATTGAGAATTGACGGCCATTTTAGCCCCTATTGTTAAGCGGTATAAAAATGGCAGCTCGCAACCATTCCGGGCTAGTTTAGTAGTGCACTGATTTACCAGCAGATGAGGTCCACGCATTGATATACGATGAATATAGAATAAAAATAGAACTTCATTTTCTCCTTTGTACAGTTTGTACAATTACGTAATTGCGATTGCGTCAAGGTGTCCGCGATACTGACCTTGTCAAGTGAATGATGCATAAAGTGTGTCGGAACTGAGTTATGATCCATGACGTGAGGTAATATAACTGCTGGAAGTGTTTTTGTGCCTCCGCTGTAGACAAGCCACAAGTATTAACGTGACGTCAGAACGGCCATAATGGAGCACGTTTATTTATTATTTCATTTTATTGTAATTAAGGCCAGTGTAGGACACAATGCCCTCTTTAGCCTGATGAGTGATGATTGGTGTATGATAATGAGGAAGGGAGGAGGGGAAGCCTAGTACCAGCACGTAGCCTACTCCTGTCGAAAAGTACCAAACCAAGGGGACCATCGGCTTTACGTCCCATCCGAAAGGACGGTGTAACTTTGACCAGTCATATAGGTTCCTCCATGCTAACCTGGACTGCCGAGCAGTTGACGAGAAGAACGAAGCTATTACACAAGCTTTCGAACCCTCCAATCTGCTCTAACCAATGGTAATTAGTGTTTCAGAGGATAGTGGTCACCCATCCACCTCCTGACCTAGCCTGAGTTTGCTTAACTTCGGTGTTCGTAAGCGACCCCGGCTAAACCGTTGGCTGATGGAGGACAAAATTGTGTGTGAACATTTGAAATGTTGTTTTGATGTTTGTTTGTTTGAAATTGTTTTTTTTGTTATGTGTTGTTTGGGGTGTTAAGCAAGCAGCTACATTCCAGCCATGTAAAACAAAATTTAACAAACAAAAAACGAAACAAAAATATAATAATGAGCTCATTTGTACCGGTAGATGAAAAACGTAGCACAAATACCATTACAATTAATGATCTGAAAATTTCTCACCTCCTAGAACAGTGTTGGTTACATCTATATGTCTACAATAAAAATTGCCTATCACAAATGTGTATTTCTTGGCGAATTTAGGTTTTGAATGGGGCGGCGTAATCTAGCAATATCTACGGTACCGGTACAATCAAAATTACGAAAAATATAATTTTGTTACTTTCAGAAATCATGGTTTCAATTTCAAAGCTTAAATAAATAAAATAAGATAAATTCACATTTAGAGTCTACCCATTCAGTAACTAAACTGATTTGCAGTGGGGGACTTTAATTTTGAGTGACTAAACCAACCCTGTAGGCTTCGAACACAATCGACGAGTGAGCGATAACCAATCAACTTGGGTATGTTGTGTATTTTTTAGAAAACTGAAAGGCCGTGCCCACATAGCCGTCCGTAAGTCCGTATAGAAGACTTATGCTATACGTATATTCCCCAATAAACTTCATGTGCCGTTGTAAACCACAAACAGACAGGAAGAGGCAACAGAGTTTCTTCGTTAAGTTGCGTTTTATTATTTCTAAGTAAAGCCTGTCCGCTCGTTTAAAGCTAATGACCAATGTTTGTCCAAGAGACCGTGAAATAGGGTTTAAAGGGCCAATAGGTAGCGGCGCGCTGTTGTCATTTCCTTGCAATTCTATTTCTTTCAAATAGTGATATTCTTTCGACTTCCGTTATAATAAAATTTGCAACCGTGTTTTTCTAGTAAATCTTGGTTTACAAGGCGATTATAATGGTTCAATACACAAATATGGGCCATTAGCTCTAAACGTTTCGTTTTTACTATGAGCGGACTGACTTTAGTAATAGCAGACCTAATGTTGGAGAACACTACTAACTACTACACTGCACCCAACACCCACTACTCGTGTACCTTACCACTACCAACTTCCAACAACTACCAACAACTACCAACAACTAACAACAACTAACAACAACTACCAACAACTAACAACAACTAACAACAACTACCAACAACTAACAACAACTAACAACTACCAACAACTAACAACAACTAACAACAACTAACAACAACTAACAACAACTAACAACAACTAACAACAACTACCAACAACTACCAACAACTACCAACAACTGCCAGCAACTACCGAGCGCAACCTGAAACATTTCAACAATAAATTGCCAGTCAAACGTAAACACAAAAGCCGTGTTTCCACACAATATAATAATCCATGAGCAATGTGTTTACACCCTTCAGTGGGGGGAGGGGGCTACAAATAAAGTTTGAATGTATCATTCAGTTGGTATTTGGTTTCAAGTAATGCCATTCTATGATTGCCTATACATAAAATTAGTACACGGAGGTTTATTTTTTGTTTATCGCTGTATGTTCACCTATACCTTGCGGAACACCCGATTTTAGTCTCTAAAAATTGATTTATAAGGGGTTTAAATTTTCTCAAAAGAAAATCAAAATATGTCATCCTAGAGACTTTGTTCTTTCTTATAAATCGTTTTTTATTGGAATAAATACATCCGTTTTGCATATGTTCTTAATTAGGTGTGAGAGGTGTCCAGCAACATCACATTACAAAGGTAGAAAATGGTATAAAAAACAAGAAAAAGTAAAATTGGAACAAAGAATAAGAAAAAACACCACATTCTCTTCAGACATATTTGTATTTGGAACAATTTAAACACATATTAAGGCAATTGTAACAGATCGCAATCGGGAGTTCCTCAAGCTAGGTGAACATTGAGACTTGGCCATTGTTGATTATTGTGTTCATATTTGCCACCACTGTTAACCTGTTTCATAACATAAACAAGTCGAACCGAACCAGTTCGCACAGCCGACAACAGGTGAACCCCGACCCCGCATAGATAAGACTGATGCGGTGTTGAATGTTTGGCTGTTCCCTCTCACAGCTCGGCCGGCTCAGACCACCTTAAGCTCAAACATGGCGCCCATCGCAGGGAAACCGGCGCCCAGACCAGGTATATTGAATACATTTCTACTTCATATTATAACTTATTAAAACGGAAACATAGAAGAACAGGTAAAACGTTATATAAAACCTAGTAATTGGACAGCTGACACTCCTCAGTGCCAGCTGTCAGTTTGCGAGGTAGTGTGTTTTCGCCTGTTGAAGAGCTCTGATCAGGGTTTGAAATATTGCGTTTTCAAATTGTTCTTATATGTGGCAAGGAACAGTGTACAGTCCAAGTACTAGGTCGTATGTAACTTATTATAACGTGTGTGTATGTCCATCTAGCCTGTGGAACTCCCGACCCGATGTCGTTCTCTTAAAATTGCTTTAAAATATGTTTAAATTATCCAAAATGTAAATCAAAATAATTCATTCTGTTGAGAATTTTGTGCTCTTACTTATGAATGGTTTTTTGTTCCAATCAATAATTCCGTTTTTCAGATGTTCTTAATTACCTTTTGTAATGTGATGATGCTGGAGACCTTTCACACCTAATGAAGAACATCTGCAATACGGAAAAATTTATTGGAATAAAAACCCATTCATAGGAAAGCATTACATTCTCTATAAGATGACATATTTTGATTTTATGTTGGGACAATTTAAACCCATTTCAAAACAATTAACAGACCGAAATCGGTTGTTCCGCAATTAATCATAACGTAAAATGTGATCCAGTGATTAAGTATGTTGTTTTGGCTAATTTGTAATTAAAGTAAATAATTTTATATTCCCCCCCCCCCCCCCCCCCCCAAAAAAAAAACGAATAGCAAACTAATGATATTTTTTAAGCAAAGAAACTATATTTAATTGCATTTTCCATATAGTCATACGGTTTGGCGAATCAATTATGGACATGGGATACAATTATGGTAGTATCAGATGAATTTTTATCGAGTATTTTATATTAACTTTTCTTTTAATTAACCCTACAAAACGGAAAAATATGCTAGTTTTGCGAGGAATGAATGTATTGCCACTTGCATGACTCAACTTGATGTTATTGTTTAACAATATCCGTGTTGTGACTTTTATTATTACTTTTATGGCATCAGTTAAGCTAAAGATTAATTTTATGCAAAGCTCGGATAATTTCATCGGCAAAAGAATGATTTATGTCGTTAATTTACCCCTAGTGAACATAAATGTAAGCTAAAGGTTAAATACGTAATACATTTAGTTGCTGATTGATTGTGTAAGAGATAAAGTTAATTAATTATTTATGTTGTCTTGTAGTCAATTATAGTTGGTAGAGTGCGATGCGCATGGGTCAGTTGAATTAACGTTGCATCAAGAAAAATAGAATCACAAATATTCACTCCAGTTTTTTATTATGCTTGAGCTATGAATTGTTACATATAATTAAAAGATAAACTGTCACATAGCAAAAACTAATTGATTAGGCATATCGTTAAACGATTTATTGCCGTTGTCATAAAATATGCCCTGGTTAATTGTTAAAACAACATTTATAATAATTATTCGTTGGAATTTGCTAAGTCAATTTTACCCGACGTAACCAAGTAGACACCTATTGGAGTTTTTTAAACGTCAAAACGATGGCTGTTATAAAGAAATGCATCCTACAGTTTTTGCCAGAGGACTAAGGAAATCTCTGGAGCAACTCTCCATACAGGATAACTAGTGGCAGGAATCGAACTGCCAACCATCAGATTGAGAGTAATGTATGTTATCACTGTTGAATTAATATTTTGTATATTTAGACATAGTAAGGAATTCACTTTCAAAATGTAATGCGTGACTATGTATACTGTAAGCGCTGAACTATTTTCAGTGTAGGCTACAATCTTCAATATCAGCTACAAGCTTGAACACTGTTCTCTGATGTGCACACTGCATGTGGAGATCGAACTGCTCTTGCTTGTTGGGTAACTTTTTTATCCACACAAATATACTAATCTATGCGGCGAATGATGGTAATATACTTGTTGCCAACTTTGTAGAGCGGGATCTTCGCCATCATTGTCGACGAACTATAGGCCTACGCACAGCTAATTCGTTGAAAGGGGTTGTTATTTGACAGACAGACACAGCGCCATAGCCAGTATCTCCCACAGACCGAAAGCAACAACAAAAACGTTAACCATGACTCTTCAAAACTAAATGGAGCTTTTTCTCGTAAATGTTTGTTCCAATCAATATATCCGTTGTAGACTGATGTTGCTGGACACCATTCACACATAATTAAGAACATCTGCCAAACGGAAATATTTATTCGAATAAAAACCTATTCACAAGAAAGGGCATTAAATTCTCTACGGGACGGCATATTTTTATTTTCTCTTGGGACAATTTAAAAGCGTTATAATTAGCAATTTCAACATACCGACATCGGTTGTTCCGCAAGGTAGGGAAACAAATAGCCGTAGAAAGGAAACACCGGCGCTTGATCCACGAAATTGGCAACAATTATCAGCCCTAATATTGAAGTTGAGTCTAAAACCATATAAACACGTGTTATGTAGATGTTTCGCTGTACACTTGAAGTTCATATAGGTTCCGTAGCAACATGGACACTGGACAGAACGAATATATTATGTTTCTTAATATACGGTGCTCAACACGTAGGCCTACAAAATATCTCTATTTCCAGGATAATATTAACTTATATTAGTCGTTTGATCAAATGCGGAAACTATAAATAGAATTGTTTTCAAAAAAGTCGTCCTTCAGTCTATAGAGTACAATGACTGTGAACTTGATTCCGTTTATTTGTTGATGCCATTATTCAGTTATTTATGACTATCACGATTATCAGCGGCCTTGGGACTCAGTGTGCAGCATGACAACCATGTTGGGCCTATGAAATAGCAACAGCTGATGTGATTACATTATACAGTCTAGCTTGAGTTCATGCACTTCTTATTTTAGACCTGGCTTAAGAAGTTTAACCTGTGCGCGAAGAACAAAAAAATTAAAACTCGATATTTTTCACTAATTAATTTTTTGTAGGTTGGAATCTTGACGGATTTTCTTGTTTATGTTAACAGCATCTATACTTGTAGTCACAAGAGTTTATCTAAAATTTCAGCCAAATCCGTCAAGCCGTGTAACCTGTGCGTGACGAACCAACTTTTGTGCACAATCAAAGACAAAGCGCCAATCGAGTTGAAATGTGAGATTCACTCTGCTTCGCTACGCTCATCTAATCATAAGGGTTTTGGTACCAATCGATTTGTATTTAAAAACTGAATGAAATATCATTTTCGTTTTTTCTGTAGGACAATCAGTGTAAAAGTTATAAGCCAAAACGTTCGGTGGCGTCGTGTGGCGGCGTCAGGTGGCGTCGCGGCGCCACTGACGCCGTCTGCAGCAATTCCGCCGATGTAACCCTGGTCCAAAATTATTGTTATACATGCCTTTGCATAATCCCGTTTACCGCTATACTCTTCCACGAATAGCCTACGAGATACACTTTGCTGCTCTACCAAAAATTTGAGAAGCGCTGCGTTACATAGAGGCATTTCAACACAATGCATCCACGTCTAACTACAATGTGTCCGTGCTTATTGTTGCAGCGAGCTTCCTCGGTGTCCGCCACCTCCAAGCGTTGCTGATCTTCCTGGGAATGTTGGTCGCCTACACTCACAGGGTCAACTTGTCCGTAGCCATCGTAGCCATGGTTGACAAAGAACACGCCAACCCGGACTTTCAGGTAAACTAGCTCCACCCTAACTATACTTGGGTCCAACCTATCTTAAACCCTACCAATCACTAACCATACTTAGCCATCGCCTTCTTTGTTGAAAGTTTTACAAGTCAGTCATGTCTAAAATCTCCAGCGACAGTCGACTCGGTTGACACACAGTTGAAAAAAGCTGAGACCTTGTACAGGGTTAGCTGTATCCTGAGTGGTCAAGTTATTTGCCCGTGGTGTTTGTAGTGGTCGGTACCGGCCGAGAAGGTGAGTGCTTTCTTCAATAATGCGAATTATTGACATCGATTATCTACACAACATCGCCTCCCTGAAGTTAGTGATTGGCTGGGTGTTAGTTAGGTAGGAAACATGCTTTCTATGCTTTCTACATGGTTCAGCCCTAGACTGAGACGTTCCCCCGCCACCGCTCCTACTAATTTATTCTTTCAGATTCCTTCTCGCGTTTTTCACACATCTCATCGGATATCCACTGTATAGTCTGGTTACCAAAAGAATATCGTTATGTAATAGTCAAGCTGACAACTTAACATACCCGCCAGATGCACGCAAACGGTCGTTTAACATCGGAATTCGGCCCTGTGAAGTTGTCGGATTGTGCAAGCAATGCAACCAACGTTGCAATATTAGAACCAGATTGTTTAATAATTTTCCATTCAACCAGTTTTCTTAAAACTTGGTGTTTGCGAATGCATTGTATTTTGCATGTTGTATTATATATTATTTCACAACTTTTAAATTTTTAGTTAGTGTTAAACGAAACATGATCTCAAACGCCAAGTGAAACTTGTTTTTGTCAAAAGTCAACACTGAAGTTTCCCCGTGAAAGTAGTCCCAAGACCGGACGTTAGCCGGTAGCCAACCCTCGTGCTCAATGTTGATATGGTCTATTCGTATATCTGATATTCTAGTGTTATGTCCACTTATTTCAACATCAACTGGATAACAGAACACAATTCACACGTAAAGGTAAGGCTGGCAATAAAATCTTCAATGTTTAGTGACGGCTAGTGTACACAAATAGGCTTAGCCTAGATGGTTATAGGTTATGTTCTTCTTCGTTCCTGAGAGCAGCCATCTTTGGTTGTGTGGCGTATGAACGCACAGTCAACCGGAAATACTTAACCGAAAATTACGTAACGCATTTCATTCGGTAACCAGCATATAGCAGGTTTTACACCCGTTTATCTTATACACAGTCCTTACTGTTAACACTCTAACCCTCGATCTCACTCGGTTTTAATCCTGCATTCCTTCATCTGTTCTAAAGGGCCCAGCCTGGTAATGCGTTCCAGCAAAGTTCAAAGCTGAACTATTTGTACTCTAGTTACAGGTATCATGCTTCCGAAATAAGCGACGTCAATAATGCCAACTTAACTTGCTACTTCTCTATAGTTCCTACCAAGTCTACTTGAAATAGGTTGATTAGGAACAGTTTACGACTTGGGTTAAATACCTGTAAATTCCTAACACAGCGGGGTTGACTAATGGTTCGTATGCACTATATTATAAGTGGAAGAAATGAGTGGAAGATCGCCAGCAATTTTTAGATATTCGTTGAATCAGTGCACATGGTAGGGGGAGTAGAGAATTGTAGCTACGTTGGGACTAGTACAGCTATGTTTAGCAGGTTCATAGTCTACTTGTTCTATGACAACCATCAAGGTTTTCTCCAGGACGGCTAATGTGATTCACCCGTCACACACCGGATGTTGTTGCCAGCTCGATTCCCATCATGTAATTAATTGTGTTCCAATAATTGCATTTCCCAAGAACTTCTTGAACGAATACTAATGGCGTTAGTAATTGCCACATAAATATAGAAATGCCAGTAATGTGTACTACTTTTGTGTCAATAATATATGGCTGGAGGTGTAAGAGTCCTTATTAAGCATTCATCTCGCTTTGCCCTTCAAGCGTGACGTCATTGCTTATTAATTATTATCCTATAATAATGTGTTTTCACGTAATGCGCATGGTGGCCATGCTGGAGGCCACCATGTCATGTGATTGGTAGTTCATGTTACTATGTTTCAGATGGCGTTTGGTGCAAATTCCCTAGTTCATACATTTGAATGCAGTTTTAACACACCGAAATTGGGTACCCACAACCCTATAGTGTCTCAATTACTCACCAGCTCCACTTACTGAGGTAGCACAGTGGTGAGACGCGAGACTCTTATCTGGGAGGTAGCCGGTTTGATACCGGCCACCGACAATCTTGACTGAAGGGTTTTCCGAAGCTTCTCCACAGTCGTAAAAGCAATGAGTCAAGCTAAAATTCCTCGGGCATTCCTTCCCAACTATCCCAACATCATAATAAACCTCGTTAGTCACCTGGGCCCTCATTCCACTATACGTAAGTTGAAACCGGTTGCAACTTTCGCCCGGATAACGGAACTTAAAGTTGCGTCCCCTACGCAACTTTACAACCGGCAACAACCGGCAACAACCGGAACCGCCTTAAACTGTAATGGAATTAGGGCCCTAAAGAGGGACACAGCAGGTAAAGATACCTTTTTAGGTGAAGTGTGTACCGTTTAACAGTTATTCCTACGAAATATTATTGTTCTCCTACAGGAATACGCCTGGGACGAGGGCACCAAGGCCGTCTTGCTAAGCTCCTTCTTCTGGGGCTACGTCATCACGCAGGTGCCGGCTGGTCTATTGGCGGAGAGGTTCGGCCCTAAGAACCTCCTTGCAGCGGCCATCTTTATGACGTCACTCTTCTCCATGATGACGCCCTGGGCTGCGGCCGTGGGGGACTGGCCATTGGTCTGCGCCACGAGAGTCTTACAGGGTATCACGCAGGTAGGTACGAGCAACCTCCTTGCAGCGGCCATCTTAGCTATGTCACGCCCTGGGCTGCCATTGGTCTGCGCCACGCGGGTCCTACAGGGTATCACGCAGGTAGGTACGAGCAACCTCCTTGCAGCGGCCATCTTAGTGACGTCACGCCCTGGGCTGCCATTGGTCTGCGCCACGCGGGTCCTACAGGGTATCACGCAGGTAGGTACGAGCAACCTCCTTGCAGCGGCCATCTTAGTGACGTCACGCCCTGGGCTGCGGTCGTGGGGGACTGGCCATTGGTCTGCGCCACGCGGGTCCTACAGGGTATCACGCAGGTAGGTTCGAGCAACCTCCTTGCAGCGGCCATCTTAGTGACGTCACGCCCTGGGCTGCGGCCGTGGGGGACTGGCCATTGGTCTGCGCCACGCGGGTCCTACAGGGTATCACGCAGGTAGGTACGAGCAACCTCCTTGCAGCGGCCATCTTAGTGACGTCACGCCCTGGGCTGCCATTGGTCTGCGCCACGCGGGTCTTGCAGGGTATCACGCAGGTAGGTACGAGCGACCTCCTTGCAGCGGCCATCTTAGTGACGTCACGCCCTGGGCTGCGGCCGTGGGGGACTGGCCATTGGTCTGCGCCACGCGGGTCCTACAGGGTATCACGCAGGTAGGTACGAGCGACCTCCTTGCAGCGGCCATCTTAGTGACGTCACTCCCTGGGCTGCCATTGGTCTGCGCCACGCGGGTCCTACGGGGTATCACGCAGGTAGGTACGAGCAACCTCCTTGCAGCGGCCATCTTAGTGACGTCACTCCTTGGGCTGCCATTGGTCTGCGCCACGCGGGTCCTACAGGGTATCACGCAGGTAGGTACGAGCAACCTCCTTGCAGCGGCCATCTTAGTGACGTCACGCCCTGGGCTGCCATTGGTCTGCGCCACGCGGGTCCTACAGGGTATCACGCAGGTAGGTACGAGAAACCTCCTTGCAGCGGCCATCTTAGTGACGTCACGCCCTGGGCTGCCATTGGTCTGCGCCACGCGGGTCCTACAGGGTATCACGCAGGTAGGTACGAGCAACCTCCTTGCAACGGCCATCTTAGTGACGTCACGCCCTGGGCTGCCATTGGTCTGCGCCACGCGGGTCTTGCAGGGTATCACGCAGGTAGGTACGAGCAACCTCCTTGCAGCGGCCATCTTAGCTACGTCACGCCCTGGGCTGCCATTGGTCTGCGCCACGCGGGTCTTACAGGGTATCACGCAGGTAGGTACGAGCAACCTCCTTGCAACGGCCATCTTAGTGACGTCACGCTCTGGGCTGCCATTGGTCTGCGCCACGCGGGTCTTGCAGGGTATCACGCAGGTAGGTACGAGCAACCTCCTTGCAGCGGCCATCTTAGTGACGTCACGCTCTGGGCTGCCATTGGTCTGCGCCACGCGGGTCTTGCAGGGTATCACGCAGGTAGGTACGAGCAACCTCCTTGCAGCGGCCATCTTAGTGACGTCACGCCCTGGGCTGCCATTGGTCTGCGCCACGCGGGTCCTACAGGGTATCACGCAGGTAAGTACGAGCAACCTCCTTGCAGCGGCCATCTTAGTGACGTCACGCCCTGGGCTGCCATTGGTCTGCGCCACGCGGGTCCTACAGGGTATCACGCAGGTGCAGTGGCCGTCACCTAAAGAGTTCATCCGAGTTCTGCGGAATGCCTTCCCCTCTTACCCCCACCAGTGCCCGCGCACGGACGAAGAGAGGCAGTGAAAGATCTACTTAAAATTAATAATGATTGAATTACATGTAATTAGAATAAAATAATTCATTTGTTTTAAAAGTGGCAGCTTTGGTTGACAGCTCGAGGGTCTATTATAGAGATTAGATCTTTCATTGCCTCTCTTCGTCCGTGCGCGGGCACTGGTGATGATAAGAGGGGAAGGCATTTCGCAGAACTCGAATGAACTCATTAGATGACGGCCACTTTAGGCACGAGCAACATCCTCGCGGCGGCCATCTTTGTGACGTCATATAAAATATTTGGGGATTGACGTTGTTTCGTTCAGTAGTTGATTTGTCACTGTCAGCTAAGCTGACTTTAGCAAACATTCATATTCAATTCGTTAGGTGAGAATTCATGAGAGTACAAATGCGATTAAGTCTTGAGTCACGAGATTTTTGAAGCGCACCTCATGGAGGAGAAACCAAATTAAGCAATTCCAAACTAAATAATACAAAAAGTGAGCCACGGAAAGCTTAATAATGAATGACAAGAGAGGCAATTCAAAGATGTGAACTGATATTTAAGTAGCAGATGTTTTTAATAGTTTCAGTGGAAACGAAACTGGTTGAGCAGAATGTCAGTATGTACGAATCAGCATCAGACGGTTTTCTTTCACTGTTCACACATTCATTAGCAACAGCGAAGAACTTTTGGAATATGAAATCTGTATCTAGCATAAAATACTGGGGATAAACATAACCAAAGTACTCGATGTTGGAATTTGGAAGAAGAAAACCTTGCCATGAACTGAAAATCTTGAGTCTCATACGAACACATAAAACATTGGGAACAGGAACTGATTCATAGTCATGCGCTGGAGTGATGATGGACAATAATTCTCATTGGAAGGTGGGATCTCATAAAGTATGGCTCAGCTCACAACGGGCTGGAGGATTCGGTTCAATTCTGGCCACTGGAAATCCTGACTAAATGTTTTTTCTAATGTTTTCCTCATTCACTCCGTGATTAAAGGTTGGGATTGAACAGCCCTCGGATATTCCTTCCCAACTTATCGAAACACTTTAATAAAGCATGGTGATTCTGAAGAGGAACCCGTCAAGTAAGGACGATATGTACCATCCAGCCGGGACTCATATAAAAAATCAATTAAGGTATATGATAAAAAAAAAACGCCAATGAAAATAAAGAAAATGAAGAAGGATTAAATTCTGCTAATTTTAAATTAATGTATAGCAATCCTGCAACTCTATATTTTGAAATAATTGTGGCGTAAACAGAAATTCTTGCCAACGCTTTCCAGTCAGGTATTGGCGTTGCCGCTGTCGCTGCCAGTGGTGAAGAATTGCAGACAGACAAGTTGCCTTGAGAAATTTCTCAAAAAATGGTGAAAATGCCCAAAGGTTTAATGCAACACCATGTGTGTCTGTGTGTATCTTCCAGGGCTTCCTGTTCCCCTGTTCCCACACGCTGCTGGCTAGATGGATGCCTGTAAGGTTTAATGCAACGCAGTGCGTATATCTTCCAGGGCTTCCTGTTCCCCTGTTCCCACACACTGCTGGCTAGATGGAAATGCCTGTAAGGTTTAATGCAACGCAGTGCGTATATCTTCCAGGGCTTCCTGTTCCCCTGTTCCCACACGCTGCTGGCTAGATGGATGCCTGTAAGGTTTAATGCAACACCATGTGTGTCTGTGTGTATCTTCCAGGGCTTCCTGTTCCCCTGTTCCCACACGCTGCTGGCTAGATGGAAATGCCTGTAAGGTTTAATGCAACACCATGTGTGTCTGTGTGTATCTTCCAGGGCTTCCTGTTCCCCTGTTCCCACACGCTGCTGGCTAGATGAAAATGCCTGTAAGGTTTATTGCAACACCATGTGTGTCTGTGTGTATCTTCCAGGGCTTCCTGTTCCCCTGTTCCCACACGCTGCTGGCTAGATGGATGCCCATAGGTTTAATGCAACGCAGTGCGTATATCTTCCAGGGCTTCCTGTTCCCCTGTTCCCACACGCTGCTGGCTAGATGGAAATGCCTGTAAGGTTTAATGCAACACCATGTGTGTCTGTGTGTATCTTCCAGGGCTTCCTGTTCCCCTGTTCCCACACGCTGCTGGCTAGATGGATGCCGGTCACAGAGAGGGGGGCGCTGGTCACGTTCGCTTACTCAGGTAGGATGTTCTCAATAAGCTACTTGACTTGTCTTTCCATCGTACTAATAACACGGCATGGCTACAATCAGTGCTTTTTTTTTCTAAAATAAAGTTAACCGGTACGTTCGGTATAATGTTTCATGTGACTAGCGTGGTATAGCTGGGGTCTGGGGCGAGCCCCAGCCGGCGGAGGCAAATTCGCCGTAGTCGAAAATTTTTTGGGGTACTGCATTAAGTTTGATGGCCAAAAACGCATTTTTAAGGCGGACTTGTATCGTAGATATCGACGAAATATGAAGCTTATGTTGCACAGCTCATGACTGGGATTAGATTCTGTTCTGTGTCCACACGATCGAGCAGCGCGTGCGCGTGAACTGGCGTCCGCAGAAAACATAAAATATCTTTTTTTTAAACGTGCCAATAGTGATGGTTTCATTGTAATAAGACGGAAACTAAAATTATTTTTTCAGACCCCCCCTCCCCACGCCTCATGTTGAATCCGCCCCTGTTAAACGTGACCCAAACACGAGACGTGCATTTACTCACTACAAACTTAATAGTTAATATTTGTTTTAAAATAATTTATAACTCACCAAAATCGATGATATCGAATTCAAAGAAATTTCCAAACATGACTCATAGTCATGTTCTCGTCAGCAACACGTCGGTCTTTTGCTCTGTTTCGGGTATAGGTGGCGAGGTGACGACCCAAGAAGTTATTTTTAGGTTAATTTTTATTTTTTACACTCTCACTAAACACACACACACTCGCTAATCACGACGACATCTCCACTCGTCACCAGAGAGAAAACTAACCCGGCCACACACAACTTACAATCCCTTGACCACCGATCCCCCCCCCCCCCACACTTCCTCCCACAACACAACACAATCGTTGCCTGTAAACTGAAAAGGCGCTTTCCAGGAAAACAGAAAAGTAAGAAAAGGTAAATTCTCTTTTGCGGTTCCCAGAAGCTACCCTTGACAGTTGACATTTTAGTCAAAACAACCCTAATTATCTCTTCTTAGAACTGATGACTCAAATGATAGAAAAGATTACTGTAGTGAGTGGCCTCCAAGAGTCTAAAAAGAAGTGATTCACTACGTGTCACACCCATGTCACCAGCGGGTGGCAACATCCTTATATTACAAAATGAAACATATTTTGCAGTCACCAGCCTGTCACACTGCACAATTCAAAGTTATTCACGCGCTTCAAGGCTAATCGTAGCGTACCGGCTATAGTGTGACTTTATTGCCTTTTACCGGTACGCCTCTTGTGTTAGCCGGTACGCGTACCGGCTCGTACCGGCCGAAAAAAAGCCCTGCCTACAATGTGTTGCAATAACCTGGTGGACAAGGATTGTCTAGGCTCAATTTCAAGCGTGCCTGGTTCGTTCTATACAGTGGACAATAACATGCTGGTACAGTTCGTCCAAGAGCATAAAACGAATTTCGTTTTTCTCAAAGGGACAAAAAATATGCTAGAAAATAACATCTGTCTGTGTTCCAAAAGCCGCTCGGCAGGTGTTGATTTGCTGGACAGCAATTGTTGGTTCCTGGAAATAATCTGCGGAGATTGTCAGTGATTGACATTTTCAATAATGTTTTAATAGTTGCTACCTTTGTTCGTTAAAATGGTGTTGGTGTTTCTTAAATCTACGGAAAGGGCTTCTGTTATTGGCCACATATTTCTTAACTATAGTTGTGATTGGTGTGTAGACTGGAGTTAACGGAACAACGGGAGTAAATCAGGATGATCAGAGGATAGACATTAGGCAAGTTTTTTTATTACTGAGAACTGAGGGACACAAAGCTCGAAATGAGCTTCATTCCCAATCCGCCCGTACCGGGAGATCCCGATCTGGACAGTCATGTGGAAACTCTATTCGCCAGCGTTGTTTCTGCGGTCCCCTCATCGGTGACGACATATCGCTTCAAGAATTAAAGACAGCTTTATTAAAAATAAAGCTGAGAAAAGCCCCTGGTCCAGACGCAATCACTCCAGCACTAATCCTCAATCTTCCTGGCTCCGCCGTAGGGGTTCTCTATCACATCTATTCCGCGTGTTTACGTGCGTCCTACTTTCCGACTCAGTGGAAGCACGCAGAAATTATTTCTTTCCTCAAGCCAGGTAAACCCCCCACTGATCCGGCCAGTTAAAGGCTCATCAGCCTGCTCAACATCTTTGCTAAAATCCTGGAGGGTTTCCTCTTGTCTCGTATTCAGAAAGTAGTCACAAATCGCCTCATCATTCCTCACTACCAATTCGGTTTCGTCCGACATACGTCCACGGAACACCAGCTCCTCCGACTTACAAACCCCATTGCCGACGGGTTCAACAGTGGTCAGGTGACAGCCACTGCTTTTCTCGACGTTGCCCGGGCCTTTAATTCAGTCTGGCACGCTGGGCTACTATTTAAGCTGTTCCGTTTCGGGTTCCCGGATCACATGGTTTACATGCTCAGATCCTTTTTATCACACCGTACCTTTGTAGCTACCTGGCTAGGCTCTTGTTCTGCCTCCAAACCCATCAGGGCAGGTGTGCCTCAAGGGTCGGTACTGAGCCCCACCCTTTTTAATATCTTCACTTCAGACATGTCAACCATGCCCCCAGGTGTCGAGATTCACCTGTTCGCCGACGACGATGCGGTGGCGGCCTCTTCCTCGTCGGCTGCACTCGCCGTTCACAAACTACAATCGGACTTGGATGTTGTCCATCCTTGGTACGAGAAGTGGCGCCTCTCATTGAACGCTGACAAAACTTCTGCAACTCTCTTCTCCACGGGTCAAGGTGATCCACGCCCTCCCCAGACCATTTCTGGCAGACCCATCGCTTGGTCATCTACAAATCGCTATCTGGGGGCTGTGATGGACAAGCGCCTTACATGGGGACCCCACATTGCCCACGTCCTGGGGAGAGCCCGCCGGAAGTTCTTTGTGCTTCACTCTCTCCTGCGATCAGAGTCCATCTCGGCCGGAGATCGCCTGCGTATCTAAACGACGATAATATGCCCCACCCTTCTGTACGCTTCTCCCATATGGGGGGGGGGGGGGGGGCGGCCAAAACCCACACGCTGAAACTGCAGCGTTTTCAAAACATGGCTCTCCGGACTATACTCCGGCTTCCGAAGTTCACCAGAGTGGCCACCCTCCACACAGCCCTTGGAACGCCTCTCGTATCTGACCTTATCGCATCTCGAGCCAGACGCTTCTACAGTGCCCTGGTAACTCACCCGCATCTCACAGTCCATCAACAACTTCCATTTACGCCAAAACCCCTTGACAGGTTTCGACGCCCAATCTCCAGCACGGGTACCCCGAGGGCTCGCCCCGTGAGAATACCCAAGCGAACACCCGTCCATCCAAGAAAAGTGCCCAAGCGACCTAAGGGACCACCTGCTCGTCTCTTGAGGGCTCCCAAAGGTCTCTCAAATCGTCTTCCCCTAACAGCAAAGAAGAGGCGGGTGCCGTGATCCGTCACAGTCTATAGTAAGGGCCCTGGGCCTTGGATGGTTCAGCCCTAGACTGCGACGGCCCCCCTCGCTTCTACTGAGCACTAATTCAGTTTTCTTCTCGTTTTCGCACTGACTCTGTTGTAGCAGGTTCTATCCCCATTCATCCCCACACTAATTCTTATTAACATCCCAGCCCTCGGGCTTATGCGTTTTTACTTCTGTACTCATTCATCATCTGCTCTAGAGGGCTTAGCCCGGGAGAGCGTTCCAGCAAAGTTTAATGTTGAACTATTGTATCTAGTAAGTAAGTAAGTAAGTAAGTAAGTAAGTAAGTAAGTAAGTAAGTAAGTAAGTAAGTAAGTAAGTAAGTAAGTAAGTAAGTAAGTAAGTAAGTAAGTAAGTAAGTAAGTAAGTAAGTAAGTAAGTAAGTAAGTAAGTAAGTAAGTAAGATACAAGCAAGCTACTCCGATCCGAATGCCGGAAGTCCACACTCCCTTTGAGCGTCACAACAGCTGACGGCGGATTGGTCATATGTTCGCGCATATTTCAAATGACACTACAACAAGGTGAACATTTTCACCCCACGTGGAGTAAATGCATTTCACCACCCTCTTTATTACGCTTCTATTGGTTTGTGAAAAAAACAAGGGAGATCTGCAACACTGACAAGTGACAACAGTCACTGAGACTTGCATTTCAGTTTATCAATTAGCTTAACAAGTTCCCGCTGAGTCGGCGAGTCGGTCGAAATTTGTTTTATTACTCGGACGAACTATACCGATAAATCCAGCGGCGTGTTCCGTTAAAAAGAGACCGCGTGGAGCGACCATCTCTTCTGACAATATTACAACTCACATTACCAGTGAAAGCGTCAGAACTTTGACTGTTTATACTTTCGACAGGCTCGCAGGTAGGTACGTTCCTCTCCCTGCCGCTGTGCGCGCTGCTCGCCACCAGTGCTGCGGGTTGGCCGTCAACCTTCTATGTCTTCGGCTCTCTGGGCGTGGCTTGGGCAGCCCTGTGGTTTGTCTTCGGCTCCAACTCTCCAGCCCAGCACAGCTTCATATCCAAGCAGGAGAGAGACTACATTGAAGACTCCATCAACGCTGCTCCGCCCTCTGAACAGGTGACAAACGCTCACACAGTTATTGATGAATATGAAGTGGTCAACGTAAGGGTCATGACTCGAACATCGGTGGACAGCTCGGCGTTCCTTTCAATAATAGCGATCTTTACTATGCAGGTTGTGGTCAGTTTCGTAGAACGGTTTCTTTGATGTCTTATGTCCATGAATTAAATGCTCAACTAAATTCGTTGAAAGGGGTTGTTAGCGGATGGACAAACAGCGCCATAGCCAGTCTCTCCCTCTCACAGACCGAAAGCAACAACAAAAGTATTAACTATACTCTCGTAAACACTGAACACAGCTGAGATAAGTATGCATGGATTAATGGTTCCGTTGTTACATAGAAACATTTGCTTTGTCAGCAGCATCCATTATTCCCGACGGGGCAAAACAGAGCGGTATATGTCTGGTGTAACGGTTTCTAAACACACCAAAAAGGGTAAAGAGAACAAGCCGACGCTTCACGAAATTGGCCATAACTATACTTTTCTATAAAAAAGACATTGTATATTTTAAAATTTGTTCGTGCCTTATGTATTTGTTAATCATTAGATGTTTTCATTCGTCTACCCCTGAATTATCGTATAAATTAATTTCATACCTGTCGCAGTCTGAATGGTGATACAAACATCCAGACCTATCGTCTACATATCCCTGCTTGACGATAATAAAATAACATTGTAATTATAAAGTACAAAAAAGCGCCAAGATTTCCAAAAAGAATAAGGACGTTATTGCTTGAATGACGCTAAAATTAGTCATCAGTAAAAAAATTTATTTAAGTGATAACAATAGTATAAATTTAAATTAGTGTAAGAAGCTGGAAATTGTAATTTACATAAATGAATTTGATACATCAAAGGAAATATATAAATATATATTAGTGACAAAAATTATTGATTATTGGTATTCCTAAATGGGCACACATTTTTAAAGTGAAGTCACAGATAACTAATTAACTTGCGTAAGTTAATTAGTTATCTGTGGTGAAGTCATGGATGCCGATTAATCAACTTGAATGAAGCAAAGCGATGTTTTCAGAGACAAGCCACTCCATGGAAGGCCATCTTGACGTCTGTGCCAATGTGGGCCCTGATATGCTCGTCCTGTGCTCAAGCCTGGGGTTTCTGGACTCTACTCACAGAGATGCCGACATTCATGAAGAGTGTGCTGCTCTTTGACCTCAAGGCGGTAAGGAAACGTTTAGTTAATTTAGTTAATCTCTTGGAAATGTAATCAACCTTATATTTTCTTTTTTGATATTTATGGTAGATAATTTTTGACTGCATTGTAAAAAATAGCAATAGATGAAGGCATAAAGTTTTTGTGATCAATACAATTATTGGATGAGTATTAGATTCCATACCGTAGGTACCGAAACTCCTGTAGCAGACCTATTGAACAATTTGCACGCGGCTGCTTTGCTGCGTCACTAGCGCGGCGTAGTGGGAATGTGGTTGACACATTGTTTACTAATATAATATCTTTATACCTCAGGTTGAAGTACTTTTTGTTAAACTTTGTTCGAGGCAAAACTGAGAACGCCGCAGGGCATTTGTTTTACTGCTTTTATGATAAGTTGTGTGTACATCCCGAGTGCGACCGCAGATTTCGTGAGTTTGTTGGGATCGTTTGTTTGTTGTATGGACGCCTATTATTTGACTAGATGTTGTGTTTCCAAGAAATGTTTGCAAAGTTCAACTTCTGTTATGGATGAATTCGGGGATCGTCTCGTTTGTGCTAGCCAGGTAGTGGGGTTGTACATCATTTGTGAAATGCCAAAAGATCGACTGATTTTCTTGTTCTCAACTAAGCCACGGACCCACTGTAAGTTGTAGTTGTAGTAGTTGCAGTAACCGGCTCTCTACACCCACAGCTCATAGCTATGGGCTGGGCCCTGCGCGCGCATCTGTTTGCAGCAAGAAAATTGCTGAGTTTCGGAACTGTATGGACTTAATAATTTTGACGCATTGAGCTTTGAGTGTGAAATAATAGTGACATTAACTGTTTCACAGAACGGCTTCCTGTCTGCTCTGCCCTACTTCTCAATGTGGTTCCTGGGCCTCATTCTCATCTGGGTGTCTCACTGGATCAGTAAGAAGAAGCTCCTCTCTGTCACCGCCTCGAGGAAGATGTTCAACAGCATAGGTATGTGGTCAAACCATAATTATATTCATGCATTAAGAGCAGCCGGCACAAACAGCGTAAAGCTTAAAACACTTAGAGCACGTTGCTATCTGTGCTTAGGGAGGGTTTCAAGACGCGCGCGTTGGCAAACATAGACCAACATTTCATGGTCCAGGAAGGTTATTTGTGTGTCCAAATTCATATCCGGTCAAGTTCCTTCAAACGTTGGGGTTCAAGACTATAGTGTGTGTGATATATAGTGTAAAGCTCACTTATCTGTTACTCACTCTCTCTCTCTCTCAGGTCAGTGGGGCCCGGCAGCCGTCCTAGTCTGTCTCGCCTTCACCACAGACTCCACCCTGGCCGTTCTCTTCCTCACCCTCGCGGTGGGCCTCAACTCTGCGCCCTACTTGGGGTCACTGGTGAACCACATCGACCTAGCCCCCAACTACGCGGGCACAACCATGGGTATCACCAACATGAGCGGGAACCTCATGGCCATGTTGGGACCCCTGGTAGTGGGGGCCATCGTTACTGAGAGCGTAAGTTATACTAGCCCCCACTACGCGGCACAACCATGGGTACCATGGCCATGTTGGGACCCCTGCTAGTGGGAGCTATCGTCACTGAGAGCGTAAGTTATACTAGCCCCCACTACGCGGCACAACCATGGGTATCACCAACATGAGCGGGAACCTCATGGCCATGTTGGGACCCCTGGTAGTGGGATCCATCGTCACTGAGAGCGTAAGTTATACTAGCCCCCACTACGCGGCACAACCATGGGTATCACCAACATGAGCGGGAACCTCATGGTCATGTTGGGACCCCTGCTAGTGGGAGCTATCATCACTGAGAGCGTAAGTTATACTAGCCCCCACTACGCGGCACAACCATGGGTATCACCAACATGAGCGGGAACCTCATGGCCATGTTGGGACCCCTGGTAGTGGGATCCATCGTCACTGAGAGCGTAAGTTATACCAGCCCTATCGTATCGACCTCATATCCTTGTCTACTTGCTCTTTCATGTACGCCGTTGTAATGAATATCAAACGAACGCTGACTTACTTACTAGGGTATAATTGATAAGCCTTGAACTTTGCTCGATCGCTCTACCGGGCTGGACCCTTTAGAGCAGATGAAGGAATACAGGATTAAAACGCGTACACCCGAGGGATGTGGTGATAATAGTAGAAGCTGTGTGTTAGGATAAATGAGGGTGAGAACCTGCTACAGTGGGTGTTCGATCCGTTGACAAGTGGGAAAACGCGAGAAGTAATCACAGTGAGTGCTCCGTATGAGCGAAGGGGGCCGTCTCAGTTTAGGGCTGAACCATCCAGGGCCCCTACAATAGACTGAGACTGATTCTGGCACCCACCTCTTCTTTGCTGTCCGTGGCAGTGGCTGCTCGCCCATAAGGGCACAGGGGCACGTGCCACCCTTCCCCTCCCGCCAACCGTCAACAATCACCCACGTTAAATTACGAGTTGTGGACTTGTGGTATGTTTATATAAAATCGAAAAGTAAAGTTATGGCGTTTTCCAATGGACGGCACTGAGTGCGCACTGAAACGTCACCTGTGACGACATGCACTGCACTGGGTTTGTTGTCAGTGCGAACCTCATTGGAACACGTTTCAAGTTGAGTGCGTCGGTTTGGGCGGCAAAACCGAAGGTCTTGTTGTGTTATTAGCCCACAGTCACACACGAAACCAACCACACCTATCGGCATATGATTTGGATCATTGAAACCCATAGACCGGGTTGTAGACCCAGTCTAGGCTACCATGTACGCCCAAATGAAAGCAATGTCACAAATGACATTCTAGGTCTAGGCTTTTTAAGGTTATGTAGGCCTATGACTAGACAAGTGCTTACCTCTTCATCAGAGTAGTTATGTACAACGTCTGGAATAAATCCAGAAACTTTTGGTTTGGCTTCCTTATCATTGGCTAGTAACTCTACTATCATGTCATCGTCACTGCTGTCCGAAGATTCTAAAATATCCATTAGCAGAATTAATTTGCGCGCGTCAAGCGTAGCCATTTTGCAATTGCACTTGCTATTTTTTCAGTGCGGGTCAGTGCGCACTCGTGCGGTGCACACTGCCATTGGAATACGAAAAACCGCACTCAGTGCGGTCATTGGAACAGCAAGAACTTTTTCGGTGCGCACTCAGGGCAGTCCAATGCGGCCATTGGAAAACGCCATTAGTAATGGTAATGTGCCCATTCAAATAAAGGCGCGGTGCGCGGAATTATCCAGGCAGCAAGCGGTACCCGAAGTCTCCGACTTGCATTTTGTGTCGTGGCCGCGTGGTGAGCCCATGACGATAACACACATACCGCGCATGCACAGTTTCGTTTTCTCCGCGAATAATTGAGTGGAGACGGAGATTTAACATGACGATTGAGCATGGTTTGTCGTGAGCCCCAGTACGGAGCGAGGCGCCGTCTAAGCTGTATAGTCAGTGGCGCACAACCCACGGGAGCAAGATAGCGGGCGCTCCAGTAGCTAACGGGGGGCGGGGGGGGGGGGGGGGGGGGGGTCTGCAGGAGGAAGAATGTGAAACAAAAAATAAAATAAAAACACACGAGAAAAGAAGAAAGTCCAAACCTTAAAGGAAGGAAAGGATGGATAACGTTATCGCGACATTCAATGCATTTCCTTGAAGATAGGGTTGCAAATTTTGGAAAAGAAAATAACGGGATCGCTATTTGGCAGCGCTGATTTGTGCCCTACCCATTTCAAAACCCACGAGCTGCCACTGTTCCGGGGAAGCCGAATAGAGGGGCCATGGTACCCTCAAAGGACGAGCAGATGACAGATGCCTGTCTTCCTTTCCAAGGTCGCCAAGGTCTTCCCAGGTGGTAAATTATCCCTAATGGTCCTGTTCCAAGTGAATGGCTATTTTTTGTTATCAAAATTTCATATCTCTTTAATTTCTAAGCACTGCTATTATGGAAGTTAAACATCATACTTGCTGATCCTCAAGGTTATGTAATAAAAACACTGTAGGACTTCACAGTTAAAATTTTCTCGTTGTTGTTCAACATCACGTCATCACGTCACGCAATATGTCGACAGCTGGTCTGCTGTCATCATCAGGCACGACTGAGGGGTGGATCAACAGTCTCGAAGTGGCAACGGCGCAGTCTCGTGGTGACGTGCAAACTAGCTGGCTCACAAGTCTGGCACACACGGTCTACTTTGTATTCATTATCCGTTCAACATCTTTAGCAATTATAGTACAAGGTTATGTAGTACAGGTCATGAGGGTGTGATACTCGTGTTTGCTGCAGGGCTCAGTGTCCCAGTGGCGGATCGTGTTCATCATCGCCGCTGTGGTCTACTTCCTGGGCAACCTCGCGTTCCTCGTGTTCGGCCGGACAGAGCTGCAGCCGTGGAACGAACCGGGGTACCTTGACAAGGAGGCCCTTAAGACTGAGACAAACCCTCTCGGCCAACAGAACGTGTTCATCCTTGAGGTGAAGGCGGAGCAGTAGCGTGCTGCCTTACCGACGTGGGGGGTCAGTAGCGACCTGTCTTACCGACGTGCTTGAGGTGAAGGCGGGGCAGTAGCGAGCTGCCTTACCGACGTGCTTGAGGTGAAGGCGGAGCAGTACCGATCTGCCTTACGGACGTGCTTAATGTGAAGGCGGAGCAGTAGCAACCTGCCTTATCGACGGGCGCCCCTAGGAGTAGGGGACGACTATAAATACGGACCTAAATGTGATTGGAGTTTTTGTAAGTACAAAGTGACTATGTATAAAATGTACATATTATTTTTATATTTCTAACTATAAATTAACATTTTAAATAAATTATAATGCTTGTGACGTAACCTTTAGTTGGCATGGAATAAATTTTATTCTAGATAGTTATTCCCAAATATCATGTCCCAACCCAGTCCCGTCAGTCAAGCTTGGTCTAGAAAAAAGTGGTTCGCTTTTTGGACTTCAACAGTGGATCATTCTTGCAACGTCAGCCATATTTTAAAAATGTAACTTTAGATTTAAAAAAAATATTTAGACCCGGTATTGAACTGTGGTTAAATATTTAATATGCTAACTTGTTTTCACCATGACAACCAGGCTTCCAGTTGGTTGTTGCCATGGTGGAAACAAGCTAGTAGTCTTTTAAACATTTATTCGAAGTTGATAATAAGTTCAGAATATTATATGGTTAATAAATTAGGATTAAATTTATGTACCTTCTTACTTGAACCATCAATATCAACGGCAGACGCCAGGAAAGGTATAACACACAGGAAGATAGAAACAAACAAGATCTCGGTAGCAATACTTAGCTGCGTTCCAGAATCCATCTGACATGTAGCCTAATCTCGGCTTACCAGCCGTGACGTCAGCATGGGTTGGACGACACAAGATAAAAAGGACACTTGTGGAATTTGTTCCGCTTCGTAAAAGGAGGAATATTTGAATTTGGAGGTTACATTCGTAGAAAAGCGTATTTCTTTGTCAGAATCGTCTAGTCATTTCGTGGGTGGTGAAAACTATATACCCCAATAAATCCTTGACAACATAATTTTAATCAAATACTTAGGGTGTGTTCCAACTTGATGTTTCGCCTGCTAACCACTAATCACTAACCACTACCTGCAGCTGCTACACACTAAACGCTAACACCTTTGGGCACGCCACCTAGTATGCTAATACAAAGTTTATTGTTATTTATCATCTAATGTAAATAAATACGATAATAATACTTCCACTCACTGGTTGGGTATTTTTCTAACCTAAAAGTATCAGCTGGTGATGGCTGGTATCAACCGTCTTGGTTTAGTGGGTTAGTCGGTGTCGTAGTGTACACTTTCGGCCACTACCCACTACCCACTAAAACAAAAAAACAAAAAACAAACAAATTAATAAACAAACAGAACGAGTGCCATGAAGTCTAATGGAGACGCTCGCGTCGCTGAAAGATTGCACGCGGTTTTGCAATGGATCAAACTTGAAATCTTGTTTTCTCCACTATGTAAATTGTGGATATGTCACAAATAAACCCTGAGGTGACGATATGCACTGATAAAATCAGCATTGTATTTGTAAAATAAATGTTTTTGTACAATGTTACAGATAGTTCAACTTCAACCAAACGCCGCTTGAAACGTTGCAAAAATAAATTTCCTATCGTTTCATTAATTATGGTACAATTTTAACTTTCTAATAGCTTTCCTTTAATTATTTATTATTCTTGATATTATTAATTTGCAATGTGCATCAAGAGATTATACAATCATGTTTGTTTGTATGTTGTTTCATGTTACCATTAGAGCAGAGCCCCTTTACTTACACGTGTTTTCCCATCATTTTAAATTTAATCGTTACATTTAAATACTACGCCTAAACCTACGCACTACGCCTGAACTTGTCTACTAACGTGTACAAACGAAGGCCACACTAGTAAAGTAAGTAAACCTCTTCTAACAAACTCAAATGTAAAGCAAGTGTATTCGGAAACCAGAAAAATCGAGTCTTTGTGCAGTTTAAATCTACCGCGCTGCTAGTTTACCAACTCACTGATAGGTAGCGCTACAAGTCACTTCATCAAATGGAGCCGGCAACACAGTCATACATACTTTACCGACTAAAACTGTTGTATCCACAAAACATCGACCGGTCGAACCTTTGTAATATCGTTCTAAATCGAAATGTGCCGCCTGCGCACTTGCCAAATTTAACCTCACTGTACCACTACTTTGTCGGTGTTTTGCAGTGAAAATTTTCGTTCGCGTAGTTGGAGATTATTTTCCAGCTTGCAAAATTATCAAACGTAAGTACATTTATTCTCATTTAATTGTAGAAAATAGCTGTTTGTCGTCACTTTTATTGATCGAAACAACACGATAAGTGTTTTGTGTGGGTTTTTTTAATCGCCAGCGGTCGTATGCTTCGCGCCATCCGACCCACGTGTGTAATATTTCGTCAGCAGCCAGACTAGCGAGGCTATTTCGGCAAATCAATACTAGGCTAGGCTGTGTGAGTCCACATTTCGTGTACACTCATTTAATTTGTCTCACCTTCTGTACGTTAACATTAACGTTCCTGTGATGTAGGTCCCTAATGTGAGTGCACAAGGAAAACATGAATTATACCTATGTCTAGCCCAGAGAGGCTAGGCGGTGTATTTGAGCGGGTTTTTATTGATTATTTCCGATCATGTTATGTGTAGCCTACTCGCGTTGGTAATTGGGCGAGTCTAGGCAATAAGCCCTCGGGTTAGATCTACAAAAGAATGTTCAAATTCGTCCTAGCGTATATCCTCGACGTAATTTAGCAAACACCTTCCTTACTGGTCTGAACACAACGATTTAGCATAGCCCTAGGCATGACCGTATGAACTTGCGTTTACTAGGGAGTAGGGCCTAGGGTTAAATGCCTACCTGGCACGAGGCCTTGTCTAGACAGACCATCAGGAATTTGACGAAGGTGCCTAGGGCAAGCCTGTTTATGCCTAGACAAGGTAGGCCTATCAAAAGGTAGGCCTAGCTGCTGTCAGACTAGGCCTAGGGCTATGCGTAGGGCTACATACAAGAACCTTCCCGTAGCTTATATTCCTATAAATATCGTTTCGATATTGTATGGACGATTATTCTCTTTTAATTGAATTATTTAACGGTAGCCTACGTAATTAATTTGTAAAAATGTGTGTTGGGTAAACGCTTGGTAAACCCACTTTTTTACGTCATTTTTTTCTTTGTGGCGGGAAACTGTGAAGAGTCAAGCATGCATTATAATTTTACCACAATTCCCGCCAAGGCCCAAGATAGGAGCGAGGTATTGTCAACAATTAATGTAGAGGCTTTAGACTAGATAAGAGCGTAGATTATAGTGCGGTATACGCGAGCAGTGTTGACGCAACGCCTCATTCCGGCGCCCCCCTCCCTCCGACCTCGGCGCCGCTGACTTTGCTTTAGTTTAGCTCAACCGCAATGAGTGATATATAATCATGCAGCCAAGTACTCGTCTCATAAATAGCTTAGCACAGTTTCAGTGGCAGGAGCCATACACACAAAACAAGCAACTTTCAACAGATTAGGGCTGGGAGAAAACTTTTAATTTTGTAAACGTTTATTTTCCCGAAAATTTCGCGTTTAAACGTAATTCACCCCTCTTGTTCACAAAATGATGATCAAATAAATTAGTTGTAACGTACGCGAATTTTTTTTTTTTGAACCAAAGAACACTGGTGATTTATTTTATTCATTGGTGATTGATTATACCTCCACCTTTTGTGTCCAGCTGTCTACAGTTATTTTGACCCCACACACAAAGCTATGCCTCGTTGCTCGTCGCCCCGTCTCCTAACTCGCCCCATCGAGAAAATCTGCGAGTTTGGGTTTTGGGTGGTGGTGGCGGGGGAGGGGCAGGCGGGCATGTGTATGAATATTTGTATGTACGTATATTTTCACGCGGGCGTTTACACGACTTAGCCCTACAACAGGTAGGCCTAGATTATGTGCTTGCTTATACAACACATACTGGCCATAATTAAATACATGCCTTGCATTAGTGGGGTAGAGTTTCAATCATTGATCATTGGTGTTAGTAAGTCACGATATTTCTGTTCGCATATATAAATGTAGCTAGCCTACTTATTCTTGCATTTCGAAGCATATATAAATGTAGCTAGCCTACTCTTATTCTTGCATTTCGAAGCCGCCAATTTTAACTTTTTACTCGAGGGGGGGGGGGGGGGGGCGCGGACTAATTAAAAAAATATTATGAATATTGCGTTGGCCCAAGTGCAACGTCACCCAACACATGCCTGGGTATTAATCCCCATTTTACAAAACATGTGGGTGGGCCTACACGTTATGGTTGTGTATTATTCGCTTTACTTTGATCACACCTTTGTTTATACTAGGGATTGTATAAAAAAGTATCATCTTCGATAGTTTTCTGTAGGCTACACACATGCTTCGTGTGCTGGAACAAATGAGTGTTTTGTACTGGGACACAAACAAATCGTGCACCAAAAACTGTTGGAAGATATCGTTGTCCCATACTTCATAGACATAAAGATATGATGAAGCAAAATAGAAAATAAGGGGCAGAGAGTCGTGAGTCTGACGCGCAATATTGAGCAATACGCAGTTATAAAAATATTTTTTTAGTTTTGATCATTATAATTTACAAACAGTGCAAATTACAATCGCTACGGAACTTGTCATCATTAGGAAAGCCAATTGAAGTATAGTAATTATTACCTCTAATTGGTTTCCTAATCCATTTCAAGCAAAGCCAATTAAAGACTTAACAATTAATTGGTTTCCCTAATCCCCAATGACAATCGTAACGATTGCGTCATTTACTAAACTAATGTGGGTTAAACACTACGTTTGTAATATTATAGTTTATTAAAAAGTAAAAATTATCTATTTAGTGAGACCGTGACCTTATAATAGTACGTGAGAATACCCCTCTCCGCAGGTATGGAAGTGAGCCGGAGCGAACCGGAGCGCCGTACCGGTACTTTTTTATTGTACACATCAAATTATAAAGATTCCTCCAAACATCTAAAAGTGAACTGCAGTAATTTAAAACGAATTTTAAATTTTTAAATTAGCTAAACGCACTGATATACTGTAACAATAGTAAAGTTATTTACGTAAAATTAGTAGGAAACAAAAACAATCTTTTTTTAACTGAGGCCACGGAAAACGTTTATTTAAAAAAAAGTCTTAAAAATGTTTTCTGGAAACTAAAAATTGCACCTTATTGTCTCTTTCAACCTGTTGTATCGGGGGGGGGGGGGGGGGGGGCTAGTTGACCACTGAGCTGCGGCACTTTTTTATGCCCACTTTCATCACTGAGGAAACGGTAACAGCGCGCGACTTCCTTGAATGAATGAGGATAATGTCAACAGTAGCTGCCTCACGCGGTGTTATGCAGTGTTGCAAGCTCCTTCCGTGTCCGGCCCGATAACAACTGCATGACGTGTACGTTGCGATCACGTGACTAGAGGCGCCGGGCGGACGTACCTGTCTTCTTGCTGGCCACGCTAACCCCGACACACAGGCTGTGATTTACGGTGAACATGATTTTTGGACATTGAATTTCAACTAAATTATTTTACAACAAGAAGAAATGGTTGAACCTGTCCTTTCTGTCAGCCGACCATTCAATCAACATGTTATTAGGAAGCCTAGGGATAGTGCATGGATGTAGTGTCGACAGATCCGATAATACGCTAACATCATTCTATAACTACATCGCGAAAAAAATAATATAAATAAATAATAATACATAAATAAGTAAATAATAATAAATATCAGGAAATAAAGATTGACTGAATTTAGACCTACAGGCAAATTACATCATTTTTTTTTTTTTTACCACGCTAATATTTAAATGTACTAAAAAGTAGAAATAAATGTTCGCCCAACAAATTTTACCCTCACTCAGATAATAAAGTCCTAGGCGCTTTTGACATAGATTACAGAATTCTGTTGTTGATGGAGGGAAAGCGCCCAACGCTTTTATTTTCCGAGCGAGGCAAAACTTTTTTGGCCGAAAATTTATTTTTTGCTTCTTAGTACATTTAAATACAAGCATGTATTTTAAAACAGCTACTTTTTTCATGTAATGTTATTTTCTACTTTTTAGTTTCTACAACAACAAAATATCTTTACCCAAGTCTACCCGAGTATGACCAGAAGAAAATAAAAAAAAAAACGTTGTTTATACGCGTACCGGCCGTATACACTTCCGACTTTACGGTGCTGGCTCCACGGTTACAAAATACTAAATGTGACTTTTTAAATATTTCTCTCGATTTGAAATACTTATGAAATAATGACTATGAAATTACATGGCTGTAGCATAAACAGGGACTAAACTACAACAATTTTTGTGTACCGATCAATGAACGAGTAAAAACTGGACATTTTTCGATTAACAATGTATGCGGAAAGAACTGAAACCCATGCCTCAAACTTCTTAGTCATTATAAGGCCCCCTATACGTATAATCAAGAATTGACTTGAAGCCTCCAGCACTGTTACTTATCGAGATAATAGATACTGCTTATGAAGTATATAGGTGACGCTAGAGGAGCGAGCGATACGACCTTGCTTTCACAGTGTCTGTAACTCGACTGCCCAGTTACTCGGCTGCCTGCTGATACCACAGTATAAGGATACTGTGCTGATACCTCGGCTCGGCGGGGTGGGGGGATGTTAGTGAGGTCACATTGCGTCATATATCAACAGCTGGTAGTGATTAAACAGTGTGCATATTTGATAGCGGGCTGGAATGGCCTTAAAGAATGTACTTTTAAATTTAATTTGATAATTGATTCATGTATTTTCGCCAAGAATACGTCTCTGTGAAAAATTTGTGCTTGATCGGACATTGGGAAGTGGGTGAAATCGATTATGTAAAACTTTTATTAATTGATTAATTATTTTGGATTAATCGATTAATTAGTGAATCTGATTGATTCATGTTTTGGAATCAAAAATACGTCTGTGTGAAAGTTTCAACTCGATTGGACGTTGGGAAGTGGTTGAAATGTCGATTATAAGATTCCGTCCGGATAGACAGACAGACACATAGGCAGACAGACATAGGCAGACAGACAGGCAGACAGACAAAGGAAGCTAATATAAGCGTTCTAATAATAATAATAAAAATAAATAAGCTAACATTTTACCACTGATGCTTTGTTACAAAAATGCAATACGACCCCTCCCACCGACCTTTCACTTGTGGGCCAACTTGCCCAGGGACTGTTGGTGGGCAGGTTTGCGTGCTTTGCTGACCCCGAGAGCTAGGCCTTCGGAAGCGTATGCTTCTGGTAGGACCTCTCTAGCCGGACAGGTCGAGGGGGAGAAGCTAGACGAAAGGCAGTCCACGTCCTCCCCTTTCCTTTTCCTCCCCTTTACGTCATACTTGTCCCTTTTCTTCAATAACCCCCCGACGTCATATGACTTCGTTGTCGAGTACGTCGTTAGAAACGAAAACTAATAGTAAATAGGCAAATAGCTATTATTACATACTATAAAAAGTATTTGAAACAAAATTAAACGCTGACCGTAGGTGAAGCTGATGATCATGGTCATACGTTTCAAACCTCAAGAGCGCTACTGTAGCGTAATGTAGCGCACTGTAGCGCACTAGCGCCTCTAACAAGCTCCGGCACTGTATAGGCCTAGTCCTTCACCCACGCAAAGGACCTCCCACGTGCAAGGCGGGTTGCATAACACGTCGCACATTCCACAGGTTATATTTAAACCGTTTTGAGATCTCGATCACATATCTCATTCATTCATCTCGGCGGTAGGTCGTCCTATTTAATGTGCTCGCGTGAAATGTGCTCTGTGACGGATGGGGTTTATTTGCGCAATAACGCGGTGCGAGTCCTCCAATCCACCGCAGAGCGTTCACCTGTTCCAAGGTCACCGGTGTAACTACTTTGACGGAGGTGGGTGTAGGTAGAGTGCATCGTAGATTTATGGGACTGCAGCGAGGACTGGATATAGAATCACCGGAGAGGATGTGGTACTCGTAAATTATAAGCTAATTACTTACCCTCGAACTCCTGGTAAAAATAAAATCAAAGATTTATTTTATTACATTTTTATAACATTTCATTTTTTCTCAATTATAGTAAAGTACTACGAACTCCTGGCAAAGTTAAGAATCAAAGATTTATTTTATTACATGTTTTTATAACAATTCATGTTTTCAGAATTATATTATAAAGTACTAGGCCTAAGCTAATTAGTCCCTCAAACTCCTGGCAAAGATAAAAATCAAAGATTTATTTTATTACATTTTTATAACAATTATTTTTTTCTCAATTATATTAAAATACTAATTAGTCCTTCGAACTCCTGGCAAAGATATTCACAAGTAGGCCTATGTATGTATTGTTCTTGTTCTGCTTTTTACAGTAGTTTTTTGTTTCCTTTCATATCTTATGTTGTAAATTAGTTTTATAACTGTATAGGATAGAAATTACATTGACAAAATAAATACAGATCGGTCTAATATATGAATCCTTAGTTCTTTGAGCCTCCGTTACAAGAGAAGAAGAAGGGGGGGGGGGTATTGGGCAGGAGAGCCCCTGGTGCGTGGGGTGTAACGTTTTGTAAAACGATTATATATCCTGATACCCTAATTCGCAATCGTGCGGCGCGAATTCGACGAAATCCAATTGTGCAAGCCTTGTTTATTCTAAGCTGCGGCGTGAGTTGAGTATAGTGGGCCTACATGGCGACATATTGTGGAGGTGTGGATGAGCGGGTAGAGGTTTGCGTAGGTTACTATAGTCTCCCGACTGTAACTATTCTAATGCTGAAAAACTGTATACCCTTTAAAAAAAAATATATCGTATTTTTATCTTCCTCGACATTGAATGTAACCTAGCTGCATACCGTTACTAAAATAACTGACGGTTTGCCACCCCGCACTAATTTTGATTGATTTTATGCATATTGACGAATTATGTGAACGTTTTGCTGTGGTTTGTAATTTGTATTTATTTTTATATTTGCTCATTCATTGTTTTTTTAAGTGAAGGTTTCAATTTTTGTTTTTTCCACCACAAAAGTATTATTATTGTTTTTATTTTAACACGGGTCCGTCTCCAAAGCCATTCAAACGTGTTAGTGAAAAAGCACCCTAAAAAATCCCTGCGGGGCAAAACTGGGGGCCTGCGCTTCCCGGCGTACCCGCATTGTCTACTTTACTTACACAGCCATACCGTTACTTTTCTACTTTTCCGAGTCCACTGCCTAGCCTCCCTTCTGGCCCCACGGTCCAGGGTTGAAAATAGTGCTTTTCTTATCCCCCCCCCCCCCCCCCCCCCTCCCTCGAGCACACAAAACCCCATTTTCATATTGGTCTTACTCTTCCTCAACAACTTCCTCAAACACTCCGCTCCCTCCATTGAGGCCCGTGATAAAGCTATACAAGGTTTTTAATTTTAATTTATAAATATGTGCGCCAAAATATACGAATTCCCAAGTGAATCCACTAAACTGTAACCAATAGTTCTCTGCGTGTCCAAACGCTCACCAACCCCCCACACGCTCCCCCCTACAGTTTCAATACACATTTATTTTGGATTCCCTAATGACGATGTGCGATGGATGTGATTCGGCCGACGTCATATTCGTGACCTATCACCTATAAGCTGTCGAGTACGTCGTTAAACATCGAATAATAATAATAAATAATAGCAACCTCATGTCTCCCCGCCAAGATCACATCTGGTTTCACACATTCACTGTGACGTGTGCACGGTCCGGCCATAAACCCGTTTAATACCTCATGAAGAATTAGTTGACGTTAAAAGTTCAATGAAAAACTCTTATAATAATAAATGACCAGCTGGCTTTCCATGACGTGACAGATCTGGGACCAGGAAAGCTCTGCGTGTCGTACGAGGCGACTGGAACAGTCGGCGCTATATAACCTACACGAGTACAGATATTTTAAGTTTTACATAGTTTAAAATCTCTACCCCCAAGCTATGTGACCACAGCCCAGCATAACAGATATGACTGATTATAAATAATGTAATATGCAATTAATAAATGTGATGTAATTGTCGGGTTGTCATGTAGGTAAGGGGTGGTGCCACAGCGATGGAGGGGAGCAGCAGGGAGGCGTCAAACTAAGAAAATCCCTAGTCTAGCTAAGGTGTGAAGTGTATCACATAATGAATTATGTTCGCTGAGAAGAGATAAACTATTTTTCAATTACATTTTGGAGGATGCAAGTGTTTTTTAAATAATAAGGTTTATGAATAATTCGGCAAACAGCTGTCCACTAACTAAACGCATCGGCATAGGGTATACGTGTTAGGTGCTTGTTTTCTTTTTGTATACCTCATACGCTCCCTACAACCTATATAGATCAGAAGGTACTTTGCAAGATTATCTGTAAATATCTCGTCTTGCTTGTCGCTACGGAGGTAATATAGTATTTGTACCGGTGACATGAACAAATTCAAACAAACACCCCAAGGGCGCTTACGGACACCTGCCATAATGGATCTGATCGGATAGATCTGGTCAATAGACAGATTTATCCAGATCTTATGGAGTTGCTGTCAAGTTTCCGAACGCAAGACGGATCATTGATCCGTTTGCTCGGAGGAATCGGAGTGGTTTCCGAAAGCAGATGTAAGTCGGATATAGGTTATCAGTGATCGAATCACTCGGATGCCCACATCCGAGTGATTCCGTAAGTACCCCAAGATATTTAGGATTATAGTAACGTGTACTATGTAGGCCTCTCTACACACGATCACGAAATGCTTGTGGTTTTCGGGTATAGCTGCCTAACAAAACAATACAAGTAGCATACTACACTACGCCTCAACCAAATGTGTTTTGAAAACTAGTTTTGACCTTCTCAAACGAGCTTGTTCAATGTACTTACTAGTTACTCCATACGTTGTTTAATATTCATGTGTTTGTTGATACAAATAGGTCGAGAAACGTGATAGTATTGAAGGCTGTCCGTATCTTTAATAAATATCAACATTTTGGAACGATGCGGGGCGAGATATTACGAAGATTTACTTACAGATATCTAAAACAATATAAATGTTAAATTATATAGATAAAAAAAAGGAAAAATAATAATACACTGAAATATTATTGACATTATCTTATTTTTACCCAAACGCACTTTTTTTTTATTTGGATATCTGCAAAATCCATAGTACTATGTTTCTTGATAAAACCTGGGCCCGTATCATTCCAAAATTTTCATATTGTATACTATTTTGAAGGTTAGACCTATAGCATTGAGTTTATTAGTGTAATGAACTCAATAGTTATAGGCACGGTACTTGAGTTGTGAATTAGGTGGTAGAATCACCCCTTTACGTGTGTGCGCGTGACCGTGTCAGCTACACTAGTCATGTGCGCGTGACACGTGTAAGCAACACAATGCACGTGCGCGTGACACGTGTCAGCCACGCAAGGCCGGCGAGCGATCACGTGAACGTGGGATAGGCCTACACATGAAATATTGGTGTCTTTGCCCTCGTTAACGATATTATTAAGCGACAAGGCCGCCATGTCTTCGTTATACGCGAGACTGTCCCAATGTTTTGTACATTTTACCATTCCTAGCTTGACAAGTTATTACTGTGAGACGACTGGTTGGGTGTGTGAGCTTATGTAGCGCTAGTCCATAGTTCACTGCCCATATGATATACAATATACATGCCTGCCCATACCTACGTGAACGATGACTTTGCAGTAGATTTTGTTGTTATTGTAACATTTGGAGGGTCAGGTATCGCCGATCCATTGATAAAAATATCTTGACGTTCTGCCCGATTGCACATTCCATCTTCAGAAATAATTCTTGAAGAGTGCACGCACTATTGAATCCAGCCAGCTCGTCTTATACCAAGACGAGCTGGATTGAGTAGGTTTGTTCTTTGTTCCGTGTGCGCACTCTTCAAGAATTATTTCTGAAGGTGGACGAGGCAATCGGCCCGAAACGTCAAGATATGTTTATCAATGGACGCGACGATACCCGACAGGCAAATTTTAATTATGACGGCCGCGAAAGCCTACAAGTTTAATTTTGTTGTTGTTATTGCTAAGTGAAGCGAACACCATGTCATGTTGTTTTTCGTGTTTACTTCGTGTATCTGATATACAAATTATTGTTTATTATAATTATTTTAGTTAATCAGTATGTTCGGTTGATTAATTTGTGTTATTAATTTTCCCTAACCATCAACACAACACATTGGTAATTGTAATGAAACTAAAACTTGTCGCGGCCTTAGTGATTATTAAAACGTAACTGTCGGGTTTGCCGCGTTAGGTTTAGAAAACTAAGCGCACAACTTGTTTGGGTTGACACACACGGTAGGTTTGTTCCGTGTGTGCACTCTTCAAAATTATTTCTGAAGATGGACAGACCATACGTAGGCCTACACTACAACATTTTGAAATGAAATTCTTCTTAATTTTTATTTATCACAGTAGAACTTCTTTATAACGAACTCTTGGGGCCAGATTATTATTTTGTTTTAGAGAACATTTCTGTATATAAAGATGGTACTTTTACATGGTATAAGAACCTTTAGGGACCTCAAAACCAGTTGGTTGTATAGATCATTTTTTTTGTTTTAAAGATGTTTGTTATTTATAAAGAAGTTTCACTGTACAGTTTCTGTGGTGATGTGGGGGTTGGTTAACGGTTTATAAAATATGAATGAATGTTTTAAATCAGTTGTTAGCTCAGTTGATTCGAGTAGCTATATAGCGCACTTGGAGCGGTGCATTGCGCTGTAAGTTGTGTTGCTGCAACAAGTGTGGAAGCCGAGAGCACTCAACGGTGCAAGTGTAGTGTACAGATTGTGCGGCTATTTCGGGGCGGATTATCTCTCTGTCCTATCGGTGCACTTAGCAAATGTTGGAATGTGTAATAAAACCGCCCACGTGCCGGCCCGCCCTGTTTGCTACCTTACCGCCCACCCTCAACCCCTCTCCCGGGCATGTGTGATTGTACTGATCTGATCTTACCCACGTTATATACTGAAATACAAGAATCGATTTTCATTGATGGGGTATTATTACGAGATCTCGTAGAAGGTCATGACGTCGGGGGGCGATTGTGGAAGGTACGACGCAAAGGGCGACGAAACGGAAAAGGGGAGAACGGGACTGCATTTCGTCTGGCTTTTCACCCTTGACCTGTCCGGCTAGGGTTGCCCTACCAGAAGCATACGCTTCCGCCAGCATAGCTCTCGGGATCAGCAAAGCACGCAAACCTGCTCACCACGATAAGGTAGCAGTCCCTGCACCCCCTATTCTGAAACATTTTGATGAGCGATATCGAGTAAAACGGAACGCTATGGCCAAGTATAAGTTAGCCGTAGCGTTCCGTTTCACTCGATATCTTTAAATAAAATAAATAAATTTACATTTAGAGTCTACCCTGCACTCACCGTTTACATAATATTCCTTTCGTCAAAAAGTTTCAGTAGGGGAGTAGGGGGGGGGGGGGGGGCAGATTCTCGGTTAGCATACGTACAAGTATTCTGGACTTTGCGGCTAGTACACACGAATACGTTACTAAAACAGTTGCTTGGGCTATATTACCCTTTAGAATAGTCTGGCTCCGCCGGCGCCCTTGGCTCTGTTTCGGTTCTACTTGATTTGTGGGTCACTTGGCGCGCTCGCCAATCGGTTTTCGAAAACTGTTTCTTAAGACAGTTTATTACTTTGTGCATTAGTGTTGAAGGTTATTGCCAACTACTTGTTTCACGCTGTTGATAAACGTTTGATGTGGTGCGGCACTAAAAAGCACACACACAACGTGAGTTTGCGCACTCGGCACTATTCGAGGCTGTTGTCTTGAGGTCACGTGGTCTCCAGTGGCGGACCTGCCCAAGGATTCCCCTTATCGTGGTATGCGTGCTTGGCTGATCCCGAGAGCTATGCCGGCGGAAGCGTATGCTTCTGGTAGGGCACTCTAGCCGGACAGGTCGAGATGGAGGATCCAGACGACAGGCAGTCTACGTCATCCCCTTTCTCTTTTCCTCCCTTTTACGTCCTATACTTGTCGCTTTCCTCCAAACACCCCCGATGTCATATGATCATAGCTCAATCCAGTTTTCTCTCGGGATGACCAAAGCACGCAGACCTGCCCACCACGATAAAGTGGCAGTCCTCGGGGAGGTTGGACTTTGGACCTCACTGTAAAACCAGACCCAGGTCACGTGAAGAAGTTACTAATTCCTGGTAGAAACAAGGGCACAATGAACATTCCAATAATATGTTTCAAAGTCTGTTCTCAGTTATTTTCCTGGATTCACAAGAGTTCAGTTAGGCCGGTCTTACAGATAAGAAAAAAAAGACAAGACCCCTTGTGAATCCGGGCCCGGGAGATTTCGCTAGTTGCGGGGTTATAATGCCAATTTCGCGTTTTAAATGTTATATTTTTGAACTCCTTTAGCTTAAACGCCGACATTTTATCAAATAAGGCAATATACTCAATAATCATATGATTTCGCGATCGCGAATTTTACGGGTCTCTAGAATTATAAGTCGTTGTCACATCCCCCCGCTTGGCAGAGATCCTGCGGTGATGCGTGTGACGTAGTACGTACACTGCTCGTCACAACATCCCGCACCCTGGCTGGAGCCGCGTGGAGACTCCAGACAGATCCAGAACACTTCCAGCTGGTATTGATCGGGCCAGGTGCGCGTGGCGAGCGCGGATATGGGTCAAAACGGGGCCCGTCGCTTTTAGGGGGGGTTGAACGTGTGCGCTCACCTGTTAGCAGACAACTAACTAACTAACTGACTGACTGACTGACTGACTGACTGACTGACTGACTGACTGACTGACTGACTGACTGACTGACTAACTAACACTCCAGGCTAGTTTATGTCAGGTAACAACAATAATATGAGGTTTCAATCATTATTGTTATCTTGTGGTGCTTCACGACGTACTCTAATTAACGTACAATTAACGTACGTCGAACGTACAATGTTTCATTAGTATCAGACTATACCGGGGGTTAATCTTCGGGTATGCTCTACGGCACATTATTCGGATAATTTAAAAACTCGTGGCCTTCCATTTTCTGTATCGATTAGTCCTGAAGTGGAGCTTATATTAATTGCGCAGCCATCGACACAACATTCCTTCTCGATTGTGAACACACTTTTCTCCTTACTTGTAATAACAAAAACATGCATTATCGTATTGATTGATGATTGATATTCGCGAGTAATAATATAGGCTAAAAATCGTTCATTTATAAAAGCGATATCTTTATGTTTGCAGTGGAAATGTATAATGTTTGATTTAAACCACACAAATAGAAATGTAAATGAAATTTAACCGTTAAAGGCAAAAGCTATAGTAGCTTGTTCTTGGGCATCACATTTCATTAATTGGAATACATTTTTCAATGATAGCGTTTTTTAACAGTGATACGCCGCTTGGATACGCTTGTGTCCCTACACTCAAGAAATACTAATATAACGTAGCGCGCGCATCGTCTAGCTTTGTGCGTATTGGCCGATATTGCAATTGTTTGTAAACAAAGCCAACCAAAAGTATCCCTTGCTGCCGCCATTTTAGCTAGTGACATCATAATAATTCGTCCTTGAGAGAGCGAATTGATGATTTTACAATAATATGATTGACTGACATACATCCACCCATGGCGGATACTAAAAGTAGTTGTGGAAAGGATCGAGCTATATTTACGATTACGGCGAGTGAGTGACAGAAGGGAGGAAGTGAATAAGGCGTATTTTGATTGAATAGCGTCGACTTGCACGCGAAGTATCGCGAATACTATTTCTGACCGAATCACGTCGCTCGCTGCGTGACTGGCTAGGCCGTAAAGCACGCCCGCCACTTGGATAGCGTGCGTGCTCGGTGCTGTAGCCGGAAACCCGTATTCATTCACTGGTTCGAACTAAGCTGATCGATGGGGTTCAACTATCGATTAAATCCTTTCGACTAGTCGAAGGGCTAAACGCGTCACTGTTCATAAAATATCGCTCAACGGAATCAGTAGCCAACCAGTGCAGCAATACAAATCCGTAGGAGGCTTGTGTTCGAGCTTCGAGTACGCTATCTTTTTGTATTTTGAATTTCTAATTTCTATGGAATTGTATTTTTGTCAAAAGTTTCCTTGTTTTGCGTCGTACTCAACCATTCGGTCACGTGAGTCAGCCCCTGTGTCGCCTCTTGCGAACGACGGGTCTGCCCACCAGGGATTGTCGTGGTGGGTAGGTTTGCGCAAAGATTACACTCAGTAATCTTTGGTTTGCGTGCTTTGTTGATCCCGAGAGCTATGCCGGCGGAAGCGAAGGCTATGCTTCTGGTAGGGCCACCCTAGCCGGACAGGTTGCAGTGGAGAAGCCAGACGAAAGGCAGTCCACGGCACGTCCTCCGCTCTCCCTTTTCCACCCCTTTACGTGTACTTATCCCTTGTCCCTTTCATCCAATCACACCCGACGTCACATGACCTAGTTGTCGAGTACGTCGTTAAACACCAAATAATGTAATGGTGCGACCCCCCCATGCTTTTACGTCGGACGTTGGCCAATTGTAGCCATTTACAACAATCGCTGGCACCGCCCCCTCGACGTTCGTCGAGAACTCTGCGGGCTACGGTTGGCCAACGTCCAACGTCCGACGTGAGGGCATGGGATCGCGCCATAATGTAAACGAGTCACCACTGGCCCAAATTTACTCCGGGTCCAGAACAGATGAGGAGTTTTCATCGAAATACATTTGAAAATAAAAAAAAAAAAATCCCAGGGTATGCACAGTCGAACACGTCGTTAAACACGAACCCCTCCCCTGTAACGTTTCACCTGTCAACGAGCGGGTTATTATTTGCCACGTCACGTGCAGCAGTGTTGTTGTTGTTGTTTGCACGTGTACAGTAGTGCTCGCCGTGTCCGCTGCGAGCGCCACCAGGCAGAGGTCGACGGGGTCGCAGTCAGCTGGCAGTGTGACCCATTGCCATTGTCTACCCCCCCCCCCCCCCGCGCTCAGCCGATATTGATCGCGAGGTCGGTGCACATGTACCGAACACTGGAACAATCCGGGATGTGCATGGGCATCTCGCTTCGCTTCTATTCCACCTGTCTGGGAGGGGGGGGGGGGTGGGGGGGAGGGGTACGAGTCTCGGTGCACGTGTACCGAACGTAGGGCTCCCCTCCCCACACTCTTCCCTCACAGATTATTTTGCAATACTTTTTTTGCTAAGGTGGTGTTTCTTGTACTCCGCACTCCTAGTATGTTTGGTGTTGTTTTGATTATTAGCTGTAAGCATCGATGCTAAGACAATCGGTAACGTTAATTTCATTACAACTTTCGATAAGTTACTTTTTGTTGTATTGGAAATAACTTACCAACTTGCATAAAATTTGCTGTAAAAATTTTCATTTTTAAATTATCTTCTGCGCAGTAAGATTAAAAATATCAATTGTTACGAAGAATTGCCACAAATTAGCTGCTTTAAATGGAAATGATTAAACATCGACGTTTCTTAGCATGAATGCCACCTTTATTTTGTAAACATGTAAATTGTAAATTATTGGATGGATACCAAAAATTCTTACATTTACCATTTATAGTTTTAGCAAAGAAATAAAAACAAACAAACGCGTCTTTATCCAGCGCCAAGATTCCATATTCAAAGCCCAAGTTTGGTCGAAGCATACCATCCCCCACGGCATCAATTATTCGCTCAAGGCCAAAGCTATTGGGGGTTGTAAACTTGTCGCAAATTTCGTAGAGCGCCGGCTTTTTATTTCGGCTTTTCTCTTCCCTTCTTGAAAGCCTTCTTGAAAGTGTTTATAAATCTTTTTACCTGCCATGTAGTCCTCAAGTGACATTCAATACAGCTCTGATTGCCCGGTCGGGAATAAATGATACTACGCACAATGAAAACATGCTATGCCTTTGGATGTGTTTTGTGTTCCGTGTTTCGACGAGTATGGTCAATGTTTTCGTTGTTTCTTTCGGTATGTGGGAGAGACTGGCTATGGCGCTGTGTCTGTCCGTCTGCTAACAACCCCTTTCAACGAATTTGGGCGCATAATTCGCCTTCAATGACGTGGCGAAAGAACCACTCTACGAAGTTGGCAACAAGTATATTATATACTCTCAACTGATGCAGTGATATCCAAGCAGTTGCCAACGGATGTGACTGGCCGTGTCCCACAAGTCGCCCCGCAGTGCGTCGGCTTCATCCCCCAAGAGCCACAGGACAGGACACACACAGAGACCAGCCGGATGTTGTCCGCCCCCGTGGGGTCGAGAGAGGGATGGGTGGTGACCTTTCGTTGCGGGGGAAGTTCTCTCCATATCCGGTCTCCATCTGTTGTCTTCCAGCGACACTAGCCATAGCTCCTACCGATAGAGGTGGCTCAGCGGTAAGACGCGAGACTTATTCAGGAGGTCGCCGGTTCGATTCCGGCCACCTGACTGAGGTTTTTTTCCGAGGTTTTCCTCAGTCGTAAAGGCGAATGCTGGTACTGAGCCATACTATCAGCCCTCGGACATTCCTTGCCAGCTATCCAAACACCCTTATATTAGTTCGTCACCTGAAGAGGGGCACATCAGGTAAAGCTTGTGGAGATTCACCCTATAACAGGGATTCCTACGAACATTAAATTATATCTCCTGGACCGTTTGACGAAAAAAGAATGTGTTTTCAAATTTTAATGTTTACTATCGAAAATCAGAACATGTAGAAGCTGCACACGATAATCGATTATTATCGTTCGATATTCGATATTCAATCAAATTTCGATGATCGATGATAAAAAATAATATTATCAAATTGTTTGTTTTCTGAGAAAACGTGTTTGTATTTCGTAATGCATTATTTCGTTCTTCTTGGGTCTTTGTAGTGTTGAGATACTCAATGTTATCGCCAAAACATTGGATCTCAGGTCTCATAAGTGATTACTCTCAACAGTGTCACGTCAGATGTGTCCAAGGAATGTTGCTCGGTTTGGCGACGTAATATCAATAAACCAGTCATCTTTTCGATAAAGATATTTTTATTTTATCGTAAAGTCGCCATCAAATGGTATCCCAGGTTCAATGCTGTAGAGTGCTCGAGATTTATTTCCAGTTTCCGAGTGGGTTTATAGAATATGAGGTCAAAGTCAAACTCGTGCATGGAGCGGTTATTGTTACGGTGTCATTGTTGTCCCACTCGGTTTGGTCGAGTTTTGCCTCAACCAGAAAGTTTGGAAATAACCACTGCACATTGATGTCTGCAAACAGAAGACTGACTTGTCTATGCAATTGTCTTGAAACGAGCCGAGATGTTGGCAATCATCAAGAGCGTTATTCTTACAATGAATGGGTATTAAAACCAAGCAAAATTAATCTTGTTTATTATTTTAATTTTATAATAATTATTAATAAAGAAATAAAATAACAATTGTAAAAACAACATTTATTTCAAACCCATTATGTAGCTGATACAAAACCAAAGGCAGGTAATTACTTTTCCGTTAACCATCACCGGTCCTACTAGGAGTTGCCATTGAACACAAAATGACGCAACGCATATGTCCACTGGACCACATATAGTACGTTCCTATGTATGTTCGTATGTTCCTATAGTGCGTAGGCCGCGCCGCAGTTGGGCTGGCGTTGACAGCTGGTCCTCGGTATCGTATCAGGCAAATTGAATTTACTTAGCTCTCTCGGTACCAGTTATCTGACTGCCTGCACTGTATAGCCATGGTCTAACGATATTCCTCCACACAAGCATGTTATTGTATCATGGGCTGCTGGGAAGCAGTTTGGCGTCGCCCGATGGTCGCCCCAACATAACTATCGCCTAATGCTGACAAAATAGTCGAGTACCAACTTAATGTTCTACGAAGTTCTCTAGCTGAACTAAAAACGTTCCTAATACAGCTAGCCTGACCAATGAGTGTTGTGCACTCTAATTACTATGGAAGACTGTCTTGACGAATACGTGAAAGAACGCCAGGAATATGTTGATTTTCGTTGATACAGCGTGCATGGGAAGTGCAGTAGACCAGGGTCTGAGATGTGGTCGGTGTTAGTCTAGTTACGTAGGGACTATGGTTTAGTTGGAAAAAGGTATTAATTACTAAGTACAGTACTTTTAGATTTTCGTAGGAAACCTGCCCAGGGAAAATTCGTACCTCGCGTCATAGGCATTGTGGTCGCCAGACGTATCAAATATGTTTACCTAATATAAATAAATATATAAATCAGCTTATGAACGCTCTTTAGTTCACATAATTCAAGGACATCAGCCAAAGATCCTACGATTTAAATTTGCAGAAGATTGCCCATTGATTAAAATCTATTTCTGCACCATATCTACATCTATGATGGTTTATTTTGGGCAGAGCGGCGACCGCACGGCTTGTTGGATATAAAGTTGTTACCAACGTGATTAGGCTCATGCTAACGAAACAGCCGAGGCCAATAGTACCAACTTAAGAGGAAGGACGACTAGCCAATATTAAAACCCGCGAAATTAACGTATTTTCGTCACATCTCAATAACGCCACACAATATCAAAACAGTGACACCTACGCGCATTGTGGATTCGTGAGAGCTCAATACCAAATGAAACAGATTTATTAGTTTGCAGTAATTATACTTATTATTTGTAATTTAACTAATTTACAAGTTAATTAGAAATTACAACTATAATTACTACAATCTACGAAATCTTTTTCATTTGGTATTGAGCTCTCACGAATCCACAATGTGCGTAGGTGAGGTGTCACTGTTTTGATATTGTGTGGCGTTATTGAGATATGACGAAAATACGTTAATTTCGCGGGTTTTAATATTGGCTAGTAGTCCTTCCTCTTCTTAAAGCAGCTGCATTAGGGATAATTTACGCCCTTGGATTGGGTACCGGAAAATTCGTAACACAGCGTTGGTGGCAACGATCGTAATGCATTACTTGCCCACAAAGTTGTCCTAACCAACCCTCCACAAATCCACTTCACTCGCAACACAGATAAGGGATCTCGCAACGAGGTGGGTGATATAGCTGGGGTCAGGGGCGGAACCTCTGCTGCCGCTCTGCTGTCGGCCTAGGCGAAACTTATTTTAACCTGCATAACGTTTGATGGCCTTAAACGCGATTTGGGGTAATATCTTGTCATAGAAAAACAAAACAATAAAACGAAAGTCAAAATTGCATAGCGTATGAATTAAAATGGTACTTTTAGATATAACAATTAGTTTAGTCGAAACCTGTCGCGAGTTAGAACTTTAGAGGGTTGGCTTCCCAACTTGCCGACCTCCTTACCTATCATGCACGCTGTTTCAACGGAACTCGACAGACTCGGCGTTCATTGATACATTCGTAAAGGCTGCAATGACTTGCATTGCATTGCTATGTGGTTAGGTGGGAGGTAGGAGGGGCCTACCCCCTACCTATATAAGCAGGGGCGGCTTGCCCGCTCGTCAGAGCTTAGACGGTCAGGGTAGATTGAAGACGGGCCGAGTGAGGCCCGTCTTGGTTACGTGTTGTAGCGTGGCACGTGTATTGAACTACGCTTTCGTTACAATAAACTATATTCTGTATTTGTATATATCTGTTAGTCATACTTTCATCCCGGTTTATCCCCACGTACTTGTTTCCCGTTACAAATTGGGGGCTCGTCCGCGATTTTGTTAATGGGACAGTAGCGGTTGCAACTACGGTGGGGACGCGTTAAAAAATCAAAAATAGAAATGGCAGTAACTAAGGTATCAATTATACTAGTGGGTGCCTATGGGCGTAGATTTACAGGCCGCGGAAAACGGGGGAGCTAACAACCAAGTTGAAGGACTTCTGATCGTTAGGTTTCGGTGCGCCTATAAGTTTTTCGTTTCAGTCTCGTTCCGTGTTTGTTGTTGTCTCCGGTCAGGACAGTTGCGAGAAAAGTGAAACCTACTTCCGCAATTCCAACAATCCCGGTTAGTGTTGTTGGGGGTTGGTGAGTGGTTGTCTGCTGATGACGTGTTCTGATAAAGCTGGGCGCCACGCAGGTACATGACTGAACGTGAATGGGTCCAGCGCAGCGAAACCTTGGTCAAATCCCTTAAACTCAGTCACACACACACACATATGTTCCCGATCAAAGAACGCGTGCGCAGCCTCCGGGTTTGCGCCGAGCTTTGACGGGGACACATACACACATGTTCCCGATCAAAGAACGCGTGCGCAGCCTCCGGGTTTGCGCCGAGCTTTGACGGGGACTCATACACACATGTTCCCGATCAAAGAACGCGTGCGCAGCCTCCGGGTTTGCGCCGAGCTTTGACGGGGACTCATACACACATGTTCTCGATCAAAGAACGCGTGCGCAGCCTCCGGGTTTGCGCCGAGCTTTGACGGGGACTCATACACACCTGTTCCCGATCAAAGAACGCGTGCGCAGCCTCCGGGTTTGCGCCGAGCTTTGACGGGGACTCATACACACATGTTCTCGATCAAAGAACGCGTGCGCAGCCTCCGGGTTTGCGCCGAGCTTTGACGGGGACTCATACACACATGTTCTCGATCAAAGAACGCGTGCGCAGCCTCCGGGTTTGCGCCGAGCTTTGACGGGGACACATACACACATGTTCCCGATCAAAGAACGCGTGCGCAGCCTCCGGGTTTGCGCCGAGCTTTGACGGGGACTCATACACACCTGTTCTCGATCAAAGAACGCGTGCGCAGCCTCCGGGTTTGCGCCGAGCTTTGACGGGGACACATACCCACATGTTCCCGATCAAAGAACGCGTGCGCAGCCTCCGGGTTTGCGCCGAGCTTTGACGGGGACTCATACACGCATGTTCTCGATCAAAGAACGCGTGCGCAGCCTCCGGGTTTGCGCCGAGCTTTGACGGGGACACATACACACATGTTCTCGATCAAAGAACGCGTGCGCAGCCTCCGGGTTTGCGCCGAGCTTTGACGGGGACTCATACACACATGTTCTCGATCAAAGAACGCGTGCGCAGCCTCCGGGTTTGCGCCGAGCTTTGACGGGGACACATACACACATGTTCCCGATCAAAGAACGCGTGCGCAGCCTCCGGGTTTGCGCCGAGCTTTGACGGGGACACATACACACATGTTCTCGATCAAAGAACGCGTGCGCAGCCTCCGGGTTTGCGCCGAGCTTTGACGGGGACTCAAACCATCCTATCATCACTTTCCCTTCCAACCTTTCCCTTAGTAATGTTTTGCCGACTGGAGGTCGACAGAAAACAATGAAGAAGGTGGACGCTACTTTGCACGAGGCTGTGGTTGTTCGGGGGCTGAGTAGTGGTGCAAAGAATAGCCCGTTCACTGGGGTGGCGTTATTCGAGAAAATGTTGCCGGCCTTGCTGGGTACCGGTTCATCAATCACCCTGATGGGAAGTGACGTCATCGACCAGATACAGCGGGCGGGGTGTAGAGTGCACGAGAATGCGTCGGACATCCAACTCGCCACGGGGACAGCTCGTTGCGCTGGAAGCGTGTTGATCCACGTTACGTGGCAAGGGGGTTTGAAGAACCAATAGTTACACATTCTTTCTGGGCTGTGTAAGCTCGTTATCGTAGGCAGAGATTTCCTCGAACAGTCAAATATGTCCATTCATAACTCGGAAAGAGGGTATAAACGGTGCCTGAGGCTGTTGTTCCGTTCAAGACGGTGAGCTGTGAGTCATGTCACCACCTTGAGAGCGCGACAAACATCGCAGACAAAAAATTGTTGTGCGAGACCGTAACGTGCCCTCAGGACATTCAAAACCAGCCGATATCAACCCTTGAGAGTGCAGTTACCACGAAGCCCAGTTTCTCCGACCTGATGAGTCACGACATCCGGTGTACTCTACGATCGGACAGGAATGTGACAACCGCGACCGCGAACCCGGTCCACGTACGCCAGAAGTGGGGTCGACGCCGGGCCCGGGAGAGGGGACGTCAAGCCATGCTGACAACTTTAGCGCGGTTCGAAGCCCGCCGACACCCGCACCCAAGATGACTGGTGAAACATTGACTTGGGCGCCGACTTCGAGTGCCTGGCTGCTGGAGTCAAGACGGTAGCGATAACAAGTGACCGCCGCAGATCGGTTTCTTTCTTGTTGTATATTAACGTGTGTTTATGTTTTGTGTATTAACGTGTGTTTATTTTTATCTAACGTAAAACTTTCAGGGATTATATAATATTTTTTTGCGCGTGTGTTCGTTCGTATCGTCTGTGAACTTCCAACGGTTATGGAGTGATTTCGCACACACTTTTATTTCATATTGTATTTCTTTTTTCTTTTATTTGTATATTTGTATTTGTTTTATTATGCGACGGCTCGTGTTATATAAGACACGATGCAAGTATTGACGCTGGACATTTCCGATGAACTATCTTGTGCATTTGGTTTATTGTGTAATGGTTTTATGTTGTTATTGTGTTGAGTACATACCATGTGTTAAGTGTAACTTATGTATTGCTTATGTACCTTATGTGTAGCTTATGTGGCATGTGTAGCTCATGTCTTGTTTGATTTGTAATCTGTGTAGTTTTTTCAATAATTTTCAGTGTCTAGATGTGTAACTTTTAATTCCTTGTTTTTTTTTATTTTAAGTTTATGATTTCACTTTTTTCAGGGGGGGGGGGTATTGCAATGACTTGCATTGCATTGCTATGTGGTTAGGTGGGAGGTAGGAGGGGCCTACCCCCTACCTATATAAGCAGGGGCGGCTTGCCCGCTCGTCAGAGCTTAGACGGTCAGGGTAGATTGAAGACGGGCCGAGTGAGGCCCGTCTTGGTTACGTGTTGTAGCGTGGCACGTGTATTGAACTACGCTTTCGTTACAATAAACTATATTCTGTATTTGTATATATCTGTTAGTCATACTTTCATCCCGGTTTATCCCCACGTACTTGTTTCCCGTTACAAGGCGGTATTCCGTTTATAGTAGAGGGCAACAGCCTCGTTAATTTAGTTACTCCCGCTGAGTTTGTGGTTTCCTGGTATCCAATATACCGTCGAAACAAACACTGTTGGATCTGTTTCAAGTAGATGAATAAATAAAATAAAATAAATTCACATTTAGAGTCCACTCACTCAGTAACGAAACTGTTTTACAGTGGGGGGGGGGGGGGGGACTTTAATTTAAAGCGACTAAACCAACCCTGTAGGCTTCGAACACCATCGACGAGTGAGCGATAACCAATCAAAGATCGATATTTCAAATACGAAACATATGAATCAGTGATTGGACAGTACGAACACCTGCGGACAAATGCCAGAATCAACAAGGACGATTCAGACAACTTTGAATTTATTGAGTGCATCGTTGCTAGGACGGCTCCAAAGACACCGTTTACTTATTCCACAAGAAGTAATGGAACTGAATCCTTAATAGTTAAAAAACTTCTGTCTGAACCGGGATTTGATGGTCGTCATGTTACGGAGGATAATCTTGCTACAAGTTGAGCAGTCATTCATTCGCTTGAAATAGCCAATCTCGATTGGTTCCGTGGTTACATTTAGAAGTTTCCACTTTTTTTAGGAGGTTACTTATAACTGTGTTGAATCAACAAGTCAAGGAAGGGTACTCGTACACAGATACCACCTTGTTCGCAAAAAACTTCCCCACACTCTATCTTTAACCGTTGGCGAGCTATTTGCGCGTTGCGTGGGCACGTGGTCGGTGAAAAGCGTGGGTATGCAACGCATAGCCGACAAGTCCTCGTTCACTTGGAGTAAATACAACCAACATAGAGATGGCACTCAAATACAAGAGCTTACACTGTCGGTTTGGTAGTATGCTTACGGTCAAATGCGTAGTTGTTCCTCACGTGCTCCTTTACTCAGCCTTTCCTCAGACTCGCGCAATCACCAATCATAGAGCAGTCCACATGGCAATGCTACTCTGTGATTGGTGGTTGGGCGAGTCTGAGGAAAGGCTGAGTTGAGGCGCACGTGAGGAACGACTATGCATTTGACCCTTTCTCTTTCTCGTCGCGGCCAGGGTCTGCTACCTTATCGTGGTGGGCAGGTTTGTGTGCTTTGTTGATCCCGAGAGCTATGCCGGCAGAAGCTTATGCTTCTGGTAGGGTCACCCTAGTCGGACAGGTTTAGGGGGAGAAGCCAGACGAAATGCAGTCCACGTCCCCCTCTCCCTTTACGTCCTGGGATACCTTACATATGCTTTCGTCACAGGCGAGGCACTCGTAGCCAACCAGCGAACCGCCCGAGACAAGCACGCGCAGTTAACAATCGCTGATTGGCTACGAGAATCTCGCCTGTGCTGTGACGAAAGCATATGTAAGGTTGTCTTGGGTTGCTTATACCTATTACTGTGGCATGACCTAACTGTCTAGTACGTCGTCAAACAACTAATTATTACTTGCGTCGTTGTGAAACTTGTCGGTGGATGTGAAGCCACCGTAGCGACCTCGTGTGTGTGGGGGGGGGGGGGGGGGGGCGTAGAGGGCAGGAGGGGCACTGTGTTTGCTAATTGTTGATCGTGTCTCACTCCATAGCTACCTTGACCTTGACCTTGCAGGTGTGGTTCGACTCTTATCAATTTCGTGGGCCGCTAAAGTGTTTTCTTCCTACCCTTCCTACCCTTCTTGAAATTGTTTATAAACCTTTACACACGTCATGTGATCCCCAAGTCACTGTACAACTCTATACCGCTTGTTACTATACCGCTCTATACCGCACGTTGCGATACCGCCCCCTCGGGAATAAATTATCCTTATGACAACATAGTTAGTAGTATAACTGCAATTAAAACATTTGTACATGTCTGTATGAATTTGACTTGTGTTTAGTGTTTTGAAGAGTATGGTAAATGTTTTTGGTGTTGCTTTCGGTCTGTAGGAGAGACTGGCTATGTCGCTTCAATGGCGCTTTGTCAGTCCGTCCAATAACATCCCCTTTCTTTCGTCGGCAACGACGGTGAAGAAACCGCTCTATCACAAGCGTTAATATCTGGGATCAAAACTACCCCCACACGTTCTGCCAAGGCAAGGCCATATTATTCGGCAGTGCCAAGGACGTGCGTTATGTTGTAGCCCCCCCCCCCCCCCCCCGCCTTGCCATCACTGGCAAGCTGGGGTAGCGCAGTCGGCACTTGAGGAAGCATGAATTGAAGGAAGATATTCCGGCCGTTGTCATTTCCTTCCAACTGCTTTGAGAAGCAGGAAACATTGGTTATTTTAATTGTGAGCTATCTCGTCTGTGCAAAACGGCCGAAAGTAGTGGTTCACGAAATCAAGACCCAGCCCAACGAATAAGTATTCGCATACCGACCTCATATCCTTATCTACTTATCTATACTTTCATGGGTGCTAATTCAACGAAAATCAACATATTCCGGGGATTCTTTCACACATTCATAAATGCAGTGTTCCGCGGAGTAGAGTGTCCAATCCTAATGGTCACGCCCACCGTTCCAGGTAACCAACGGAAGGTCGTAAATTATCCCTTATATACCTCTTTCAATTAAATTAAAGTCCCCCACTGCAAATCAGTTTAATTACTGAGTGGGTAGACTCTAAATGTGAATTTATTTATTTATTTTTTATTTAGAAAATGAAGTTGGTACCCTTGGACTCGGCGTGACGTAAGCATCAGAATAGCCTGCTTGCGTTGGGCCACTTTTATATATTCTATCGGTGTAGTGCATGTGTTATGGTATCAGTTTCTAAGAGCGTTTTAAAGAATAAGGGAATACAATAGGTGATCGATCATGACATAAAATACGATCTGCAATGTAATAAAAGTAAAACACATGTCCATGTATTCTCTTTACTGATTGTGATCGAGGCGTTAATATACTGTTTGTATGTTATACTGTAACATACAAGTGTTGTCGTCACAGATTATGTAATAATTTCCCCTCTCCCTTTCCACCTCTACTTGGTATTGCGAAAAAGGTATGCGGGGAGGGTTGCGGTCGTTGTTGCGGTCGTGGTTGCGGTCAACAAGCCAGGCGTCATTGTTTAAAATAGCAATCTTTTGAAGTAGTTAAATGTTACAATTTCTCAATTACTTTTCAGATATACACGAAAAATGGATATAAAACTAGTTTTTAATTTTTAAAATAGCTTGACAACCGTCAATTTTACAGCAGTGGTCTGGTCATCATTACAATTTTCACTCTATGCCAACATTGTTAATATTCAAGCTATTTTAAAATTCGAAGTTAATTTTATATCAATTTTTCGTGATTTATACATAACTGAAAAGTAATTGAAAAATTGTAACATTCAACTACTTCAAAAGATTGCTATTTTAAACAACGACACCTGGCTTGTTGACCGCAACCCTCCCTGCATACCTTTCTCGCACCAGCTCAGCCGGTACCGAGTGGAGGTGGAAAGGGTGAGGGGAAATTATTACATAATCCGTGACGACAACACCTTGCACGTTACAGTGAGAGCAGTCTAAAAGTGATTTTATAATAAACACTATTCGATATATTATGGATAGGTAGTAAACCATGAGTGTGATGGACACAAAACACTGGATGTAGTTGTAGTTCTCACTGGCAACCGAACAAGAATGACTCTCGACTCTTCAGAAGGATTCTTTCGTTTCTCTGAAAGTTATTTTTAGATTGTTTTGTGTTCAAGAGCGTTCGGCAGTAGTTTTCATGTTTGTTAGTCCACAGTCCACGTAGTCCACGAACATTTGTGACACATCTGTTAAACAATAATAAACACACTTTTGTACTATGCAAATAAATGACTTTCGTCGGTAATTTTCGACGAAATAATACGAAGAACCTGTTCATAATGTGTTGTACATTCTTTTTGAACAGGTTGTTCACAAATGCACTTAGCCCCATACGAAGATATGACATTTTAATTCTGCTATTTAGTGGAAGACAAATAGATCTGTGCAACTCCTACCCCCGAACGACATATTCGACACTGGTTATATTATGAAGTCGGGGGCAATTGGAGGAAGTAGACAATTAACTCATATTCAAAAGTGATGCCCTCATTTCCTTGCCTCTTACGACTGAACAAGCCACCCTGGGCCAAATTGTACCCCAAGCCCAGAAGGGGATTCTAAATGTTATACTATAGCCTCAACGTAATGTATCGCATACATACCGACCTCATATCCTTATCTACTGCCCTTGAATCCAGACTGCTTCAAAAGAAATCAACAGGTTCCTGGCGTTCTCTCACACATTCGTAAATGCACGGTCTTCCGGTTATAGTGGAGTGCACAAGCTTCATTGGTCACGCCCACTGATCCAGATAACCAACCGAAGACAGTAATTTATCCCTAACGGACCTATTTCAAGTATGCGATATAGGAACTAGAGAAGTACCATTCGGTACCATTCGACTCGGCTGTTTAGTAAGCATGAAGTACTTACATTGATGGCGCACTTTGGCACCGTTCTCTAAAATGCGTATAGCACTTCATGCGCCCCTGAAAGTTTTCCACCCCAAATCCGTGGTTCCCTTGCAGTTTGTATACACCAACCATGTCATGTTTGGAATATAAACCTTCCAAAACCCTCTCTTTTAGCAGTTTCACTCAGTTAAAATGTAATAGAACGACATAAATTGAATAACAAAACCAGTTGCGTGTGATTCTGTAACAGTTTACCTTCATCGTTAACCTTGAAACTATTTTGCAGTTTCAGAAATAGAACACAAATCGACCCCGTCTTCTATAAAAAGGAACAGCCTTCCTTCGTGCCTCGAACGGGGCGGTTTAAATTATAGGCCTGGGGCAAGATAGGTCACGTGATTGTGCGTGACGTCATCGGAATGAGGTATGCGTTTTCATCAACTTGACTGCGAAATAACTATAGATCCCGAGATAGGCATGTGCCTCATTGTATCCCGAGAGCTATGCCTGCGGAAGCGCCGGACAGGTCGAGGGGGAGAAGCCAGACGAGAGGCATTGCAGGTCCACTTCTTTCCCTTTTCCTCCTCGTTCCGGCCTATTTGCCCCTTTCCTCCAATCACCGTCACCCCCGACGTCATGTGACCTAGTTGTCAAGTACGTCGTTTCCCGACGATTGTATTGTACCTCGACGTACATAGCAATGTGATGTCGTCATAGATAGGTTATGTAGTAGTGAAGTGACGTATGTGTCAAATACCAACCTAAATCTATTTGTATTTCGGTTTTTGCATCCGATATCCGATATTTTATGGTAGTGACACTAAAGTGGTTCCACAGTTAACTTGTGAATGCTGACGTCATAGATGAGTGAGTCGGAGCCAATCAGCCGCGGTGGCTGTTTAAAATACTGAATTTTGGTTGGCCAATGCATCACTTATCTATGACGTCATATCAGCATTCACAAGGTTGCTGTGGTACAGCTATAGGCCATATCACATTAGGCTCCGAACTGACAATTGCAATCGTAGATTCGCGAGCTTACGATTGGTGGCGCATGCGCAGTAGCTCAGTTGGGCCAGTCTGTCTACGATTGCAATCTTTTTATAGACCGTGCTCTAAAATAAGATTGTGAATCGTAGATCCGAGTCACGTGAACCAATCAGGAACGAGAACGGGAAAATACAGATTGAGCACTGTCACAACATAACCTCAATTAACAACTACGTTAATGCAAACAAAGAGCCAATAATTTAAATTATTTATTTGTTTGTGATTAACGCTCGTCTTGTTAGTTATTATTATTGAATTTATTTCCTAGTCGGACGATTTTAGCTTTTGTAGTTTACATTAATGTAGTTCCATTTGTAGTTTACGTTTTTACGATTTCAGCTGGTCAAGTATGATTGGAGAATTGTAGATGGCGACTCCAGTCTACGATTCCAATTGTATTGTTATGTGGGCTAATGACGATGCAACATTGCTGGAGACTTTATGACTTGCATACTTTTCCAAGAAGGTGGCGCAGAGACGCAATAAAATGCATCCGTTGACAACGTGCGCCTTATCTGTGCCTATACTGCGTATTCTGGCGTTTTATTCTTTGATACTCACCCACCTGCATCATGACATCAACTGTAGATTACCTTTATCAGGTGTTTATAGCAGGTAGGTCTGTACCATTCATCTTGGATGCATTTCACAGAAGTGGCTGTTGTGTTCTGTTCTGACCACAATAGTCAACAAAATCCCAGCCACATAATATTGTTTAAAGGAAACAGGACACTTTTTTATTTAGTTACAAAGTTCATCAATTTTCTTTTACGCTCAAATGGAAGGGTATTTCCATCGTAATAAGGTAAGCAACGGAACTAGTTTCCTACACATAGCACATCTGCTGAAAACCAACGCCAAAATCAAGATAGCTTAATGGAGTTGCCATAGTAACCAATGGTCGTCGCACGGCCCTCAGTTGTAACTATATCAATCTCTGATCGAAATCCATTTTAACACCATTATTTTCTGGATTTTTGTACTAGAATAAAACTATAACTACTTTCATTGTTTTATTAATGCACTTGTAAGGTATTCATTGGAGATATATGAAAACCAATACATGCTTCGCACGTAAAGAAGAAAAAATCATTAAAAATGACTCATTTGAATGGTATCTCACTTTAAAACGTCATGCATTGTTTTCACCGCCGTAATTATTAAGACATTTCCATCGAACTTTTATGAATGAAAATCTTATCTAAAACTTGAAATTTAAATTTAAATTTCTTGAATTGAGAACAAGTGTGCATTAGTAACTAAAACGGCATCGCTTGATCTTCATCCCCCCCCCCCCCCCCAATACTGAAACCTGTAGTCGACGTCCTAGAGCTTCAAGTGGTTGAAGTGTGTTGTTAATATTGTCTTTACACAACAACCACAGTAATAATGAGCTCTGGTTCTCTAACCTACTTAGAGGAAGCCCGCCTGCTTTGCAGCTTTATCGGTTAGATAACCCAAACAGTCGCGGGTCAAGTTGGACAACGGGGACGGTTGAACTGAACCAACGCAACAATATAATAATATACTCCGATGTTGATAGGTCAACCAACTTCGCGCTGTCCTTGTTATATGAGGCCGTGTATCAATCAATGCTTATAGGCCCGAATGCATAGTTCACACTCAACTCAGGCCCTTCTCAACTCAGCCTCTCCTCAGCCTCTCCTCGTCAGTCGCCACCAATCACAGAGCCGTCCACATGGCAATGCCGTTCCGTGATTGGTGGTTGGGCGAGGCTGAGGAGAGGCTGAGTTGGGGAAGGCTTGCGTCTGGACTATGCATACAGACATACCTTAGTGTAGTCCAACAACGAAAGTGACGTAGGCGGCAGTGGAGCTGTGATTGGCTGGCAGCGAGTTGACTGACTAATATATTTAGTCCATATCCATACTAGGAGCCTTGAGATGTCCTTTAGACTTCTTCGCCACTGGACTTGGACTAGACTGTATAACCATTGAGTTTATTAGTGTTGGGTAGAGCCCATGCTGCCTTTCGCGACTGTCTACCCGCAAAACCCCCCGTGTACGCTAGTAGTACTAGGGGGGAGCCGCTAGGTGCCGCCACATCAGCGCAGCCTAATCAGTGGGTACGTGTGGCGGCACCTAGCGGCTCCCCCCTAGTACTACTAGCGTACACTGGGGGTTTTGCGGGTAGGCAGTCGCCAATGGCCGCTGGGACTTTCCCCTACACTAATAAACTCAATGATATAACTTACTATTCTTTCCTGTACCTGTCTGCGTTGCGACGTGCACACGAATTAGAACACATTTTCCTTGTAGAATTAATTTACGAAACGACGTAACGTAATGACAAATTTTGCTGAAAAATAGATAGGACATTTTCCGTCGGAAAGCTCCCTATACCCACATTCGTAACCTTGGTATATCGTTGCGTGCTGTCAGTCAATCCGTATGAAAGCGATTAACAGAGATGGGAGGCCCATCCCATTGCACACTCGTAAAGCTTTCATTGATCTACGGGGCTAGGTAGAATGAGACGTTTTCGATACTATGCCAGTGACTTGTTCATTTTCTTTGGATAATGGCGCACATGAAGTGGGCAATAGATAATTGGATCTGAGGTCTGTATGCGTCATGCGAATACTTACGTCGAGGCTAGTATAATACCAGCATAAGAACAGTTCGACTGGGGAGATATAGGCTGCGCGCACAAAGAAAGCTGGCTACCTGCGCTGGTTGCCAGCGCTGAACTACGTCATGAATGTTACCTTGCTTTCAAAGCTATACATCTCTCGAATGTACAGAATCACGAAAGTACAAACTGCCGAAAGTGTAAATTCACGAAAGTGTAGATTTAAACGAATTTTCGGTGGCCTGCACATTCGTGATTTTGCACTTTCGACATTTTGATACAGTGTCGTAGAAGCAGGTTCCAGGTTGCCAGCGTTCCGTTTTCCTCAATGAAATAAACCCGTTTTCCCGCGCCGGTTACCAGTAAGCGGGTAACCAGCTTTCTTTGTGCGCGCACCTATACTTTGTATATTATGCATGGTGTGTAATTTCTCATTGCGGCGCTCAATTACTGTATTTGTTCGGTTGTGACGTGATGTGCAATGTAGCCAATAGTCTGTTGAGTGACTCACTCATCAGTCTCCTTGAATCTGTGACGTCAGCCATGCGAGTATGAAGCTGCTTTCCAGAACTCATCTCACGAGTAATCTCACACTACCTGCTGTGACGTCACGATGCATTTGTTGGATGACACAACATGGAAGGGTCACTCACTTTACTTTGCTTCGTAAGTGGAGAGAAATTTGCATTTGGAGGTTACATTCGTTGGAAAGCGTATTCCTCTTTTGTCTATTTCGTGGGCGGTGAATCCCTATCTTTAATTATAATATTGGTTTGCAATACAAGCAATCAACTGTCACATATAACCATAAAGGTTTGTGAAATACATTTTTTATCCCTTCATTTGTACTGTGGGTTCTAGAAATGTAATGCGCAGCCGCAGAAAAAGAATTGTATGGAACCAAAAATCTAGTACTGAACAATAAAGCATTCTCATTACTTTAAAATAAAAACAAGCTTATATTAAAAAAAAAAAATTAAAACATGAAGTATTTTGTAAATTGGTCCAGCTCGCTGTTACGAAATACTTCAGTGTCCAAAACGTAGTTCTAAATAAAGTAAAGAAGTCCAAAATGTTGCCGATGCTTTGCGCCTCATCCCCTCCGAATAGACAATAGCTTCCTAAGCGACTGTAGTTGCGCAACAGGTGACGAGGTGGCCCCAAGGTGTCACGATCCGCTGTGGTCGTCTTATGTGCACAGACATGAGACATCACAGCTCATGCGCGGCAAGCTGACTCGCACATTATATGGAGATATAACTAGAGCTATTTTACTACGATTGCTGTAGTTTCCAGAATTGTTCTCGCAATAAACCTCGGTACCTAAGCTTTTGTACCGATAGAGATGGCTTAGCGGTAAGACGCGAGACTCTAATTCGAGAGGTCGCCGGTTCGATTCCGGCCACAAGATATCCTGACTAAAGGTTTTTCCGAGGTTTTCCTCACTCGTAAAGGCGAATGCTGGGATTGAGTCCTACTAACAGTCCTCGGACATTCCTTCCCAGCTATCCAAACACCCTAATAACCTAGTTAGTCACCTGGAGAGGGGCACAGCAGGTAGCGCTGGTGTGCACCAGATAACGAGTATTCCCAGCCGGACAGGTCGATGGGGAGAAGCCAGGCGATAGGCAGTCCACGTCCTCCCCTTTACGTCCTACCTTTCCTATTTCTCCAAACACCCCCCGACGTCAGAACGTGACCATAGTTGTCGAGTACGTCGTTAAACAACAAACGATCAAACACAACGATTGGTGGGTCGAGTATGCAGTCTACTGTTCGATCGATCATGGCACTATTCACAACAAACAAGTAGCAGTATAGGGGTTTGTTCTCGTGGCCCCGGTCGCTTAGTTTGCAAGATGACCGGTGCGTATAGCCGGATGATCTGGGGTAGATCCTCAGTTGGGGCAAACTTTTGTTACAATTGAGCTGTCTTTTCATACACTACCCATAAAGCTTTTACGGTATATTACCACATTAAATAAATTACAAATATTTATTAAAACACCCAACGTTTCGGAAAGATTACACCTTTCATTTTTAAGAATCAAAAACAATAAAAAATAAAATAATACAAATGGAACATGAAAATGTTGCATACATATATATATATATATATATATATGCATGTTCGTAAAATATGTTTTAGCGAAAAACGAATTAGTAGAATTCAGGTATTTGATATTAATAAGACTAATTGACTACCACTGGGTGCATCACCTGTTTGGTCGTTTGGGTGAGGGGGGTAAGCAATTTTTTGAGGTTTTGTGCCCGTCAAAGAGTTTTCGAAATAACATTGAATAGAATTGTCCTATTCAATATTATGTTTTAGCTAGTTGGCAAAATTTATGATTTTTTCACAATTTGAGTTAAATAATTGTTACATAAAACCTGTGTATTATGGAATAGGTAGATGATTGCACCAACCAAGAGAGGACATCCTGTGACCTTGAGCGTTGTGCATGCGGGTAATTGCAAGGGCGTAACTCCATCACTCGGCGCCCTTGTCACGTGCATGGCAGACATATTTCCGGGCATTGCATGCGCAACGCTCAACTCATCACATAAACCTCATCAAGTCAATCAATTAATGAATGTGCACGTCCAGGTTAGCTCTGTCTGGCGTAATTGAGGGCGTAATTGGTACTCGACAGCTTTAAGGTGCCGCCACACCTCTATCTAGTACCAAACAAATCCGCTAGTTAGGCGCCACTGTTCGAAACTAAGCGGGGTTTGAATTTGGGTTCGTTTGAAGTGCCCCTTGTAAGCTGGCAACTTGTAAGATGTCTGTGAATGGAAGGCTGCCTCTTGGGGGGAACAGAGGGTTGCGGGAGGGGGGCGGTTAGACCCCAACCATAATTGTCGGCATCGCGATCGTGACCGGGATCGCAATCGTACATTTTCTCATGCTAAATCATGACGACATTGTGAACAGCGCTATATAAGAACTGTGCAAGTTCACTTGTTCACAATTTCCAGATTGCGATCCCGATCCCGATTACGATCACGATGCCGACAGTTGTGGTTGGGGCTTTAGGTCATGTGACGTCAGTCGAATCAGATGTATTGCACATCGCCGGGGTCGTTAACATACTCAACTGCACTATTCCTACTTCTTGTCTGGATGATAAGCACTATCAATGAGCAGCATGTGAACTATGGTTAATGATTTCTGGGTTATACCCTGGTTTGGGCACGGATGCCATATTGTTGCGCCATTCATTGCCGTGTATCGCTCACTAGTCACTCGTACTCGCAATTAGCATCGTTACCAAAATGTCAGGCGTGAAGGCCAAGTATAGTAATGCTGAAGAGGCAATGTTTGGAAAAGAAAAACTTGTGATCTTCTCATAAAAACAGACATTTCTGTCGATGAATACTTGTAAAGGAAGTGACGAGGATTTAGATATTTTATAATTTGGTAAATTTACCAGGCATAATCTAATGATACTATTGACATAGTACATACGACGAGTTCCGATTTCTATTCGTAGCTCTTTCATTCTACGCCTGATCATCAATAAAATTGTCTCAGAGCCGCCATTTCTGCTTTCCAGAACGTAGAACCAAATACTGTGTAATAGACGCGTCTATTACAGTATTTGGTAGAACCACTGCAAAGCAATCTCAATTCTCAATACTGTCAATTTTGTAATGAAAAGTACAAAAAACATCACCAAGGGATTTTTGAAATCATCTCAGATAATACATTGCATTATTTATTACCTACTCGACAGGTAGGTCATGTGACATCGGTTGAAACAGCCTCATCACACCAACCTTATCTTGGTGCCTGGTGGGCAGGTTTGCGTGCTTTGTCCGACCCCGAGAGCTATGCCGGCGGAAGCATATGCTTTTGGTAGGGCCACCCTAGCCGGACAGGTCGAAGGGGAGAAGCCAGACGAAATACAGTCCACATCCTCGCCTTTCCCTTTTCGCTCCTCTTTATGACCTACTTCTCCCTTTCCTCCAGAAATCCCCCGCCGTCATATATACGTCGAGTACGTCGCTAATCAACAAGTAATGTGCAAGACATGACGAAGCAAAGCAAACAAGAGTGTGTTTGTTGTGCAACCAGACCGGAGCTGTACCCGGTAGCGGTATTAGGACGCGAGTGTGAATGAACTAAACGAGTTGTCAATGGTTTGCGGAGCGCGAACAACTGCTGAGCACGTGACTGTGCACGTGACGGATGATAGATGACACTGTCTCGTCCATCTTGGAACTGGTTCATAATGACGTCATAGATCAGGTCGTGTCTACCACAGCAACCTTGTGGATGCTGACGTCATTGATGAGTGGGTGAGGTATTGCCCAACCAAATGTTCGTATTTGAAGAAGCCGCCCGCTGATTGGTTCCGACTCACTAGTCGATGACGTCAGCATTCACAAGGTTGCTGTGGAACAGTAATACCGTTGAGTGAGAAATATAGGGTAGAGTCGCAACGCAATCGGCAGTTTGTCTACAGCCTTATGCTGCCCAACGTACTCGTCATGGGTAGTAAAAGTTCGCCAAGCGACGCGATGACGGGAGTTTTCGGCTGTCTTCGTATATCTTCGCTGAAGTAGCCGACCAATCAGGCTCCGTCATCGCGTCGCTTGGCGAACTTCTAATACCCAACCAAAGATTATAAAGACCCTTTATAATCTTTGACCCAACCATAGGCGTGCGCAGCGTCTAACATTAGACCCGGCACAAGGTGGCGGGGCACAGCTGGGGTCTGGGGCCGGAGGCAATTTCGCCGCAGGCGAAAATTTTTTTCGGTTGATGCACTAACTTTTGTGGCCTAAAACGCGATTTTAAGACGCGACGCTTTCCGCTGTCATAGGATTTTGTGGCCCCCATAGAGCTATGTTTCGTTTCATTTATTAAATAAAAGATAAATTATAAATTATTTGCGCAGCCTCGCGTGAAGTGTGCCTTTGCGTAAAAATGCACTTCTGACAGTGAATTTTAATTTCTCGGTCCAGGCCGGGTCCAAAGGAATTGGAGTCCAGCGCGGCCCGACCGCCAAGTTGACACATTAGGTTCGGCCTGGGCCGAATAGGCCTGGGCCGTGCGCACGCCTATGGACCCAACTAAAGTATTTTGGGCAGTAAAAGGCGGTAGACAAACTGCCGATGGCGTGGAGCCTCTACCCTATATTACTCACTCAACGGTAATACGTTTGCCAAGAATATTGGCTGATTGAAAAACGTTACAAGTTCAACATCCACAGTTTCTATTCGAATGCTGTGTCACTCAGTCACACTTACCTTATTGGAGGTGTTCGTTGGTCTGTTGTATCTATAGACATGCATGTAGATTTCGTCGTCTAAATAGTTATAGTTTTCAGCTAACGATTTGTGAGTAAGTTACTAACTTACTTGCCCAAGGGCTGCTACCTTATCGTGGTGCCGGCGCAGTTGGCCGAGGTCGAGTAGTATAGTAAAGCGCGGTCTCTATACGTTCCAGGTTCGAATCCTGGCTGTCATTTGGCGTTTTTTCATCCTCATAATCACCCACTCATCGGCTCGATTAGCCTCGTTTCAAAAAAGTATGGGACGTAAAAACCCAAATATCGTAATCTTATCGTGGTTGGCAGGTTTGCGTGCTAAATGGTTATCCCGAGAGCTATGCCGGCGGAAGCGTATGCTTCTGTAGGGCCACCCTAGACGGACAGGTCCAAGTGGAGAAGCCGGACGAAAGGCAGTCCACGTCCCCCCCTCTCCCCTTTTATCATTATTCATCCCTTCATCACCCACTCATCCACAACATCAACATACATGTTTCCACGCTTGCCTTGGACTCAGCGCTTTGACATTCCAACTTCTCGGAATCGAGTTTACTCACTAATTTTAGTTTCTGAAAGTTGTTGCCAACCGTAATTAATAACGAGGCTTTTGTTTTGAGTTAATTTCAAAATGTCCCTTGGGAAATAGTGCGAGCGCAGCCAGAAGTCACCACTTAGAGGTGACACTGACAGCAGGACACCGCGTGTTCGATGCCCACTACCAGACATCCATTCAGATTACTCAAGTCTTGCGTGAATATATAATTATTTAATTCTATAAACAGCCGCTCTGTTGCATGGACATTCCTTCCAACAGTGGTCGTATTGTAGATATGTCTTTTGGGGGGGGGGGGGGGGGGTAGTCTAGTTTTGATGCAGTCAAATTACGGACAGGTATTTTATTATTATTATTATTATTATTATTATTATTATTATTATTATTTTATTTTTATCAATTATTACTATTATTAATTATTTATGTATTTATTATTTTGTATTTACTTATTTATTATTTATTTATTTATTTATTTTGGTGATAATCAATCAGTTTATTTTGGAGAATGGCATTTCTCCTCCCCCCCCCCCCTGATCCGTATACGGTATACCTCCATAGACTATGTAACTATCCTAGTTATCCTAGTAACCAAGCAAACCTGGTGTGCACTGTGTAGTAGTGTGTAGGCTACCATAAGGCATTCATGCACTAATTATTATTAATACCTACAGTAGAGCGCAGTAAAATTCGCATTACGAAATAAAACGGAATTTTAGTTATACCCCTAATAATGATAATTGGGACGAGACGTCGTGTCAGCATGCTAATTATACAAATTTTGAATCGCGAAATAACGTGATTTGGAGCTTTAACCACGAAATATCTGTGTATTCGCAAAATAAGACCGAAATAACGAAAAAGTGTATATATTGGCCAAAAATAAGTGCTAATGTAAGAAAAAAAAGAAAAAGAAAAAAAGAAAAAAAAACACTCAGAAGAATTTAAAGTAAAAATGCAATAAATTGGAAGTACTGTTTGTACACATGATTGACTCGTCTGTATGTGTTTGTTTGAGTTATGTTCATGAATTGATTATATAACGTTTTTGCTCGTTATAACTATTTTAAAAATAGCACCACGAAAACGCGAAATTTACAGTTTGAGAAACGTAATTTGGGAAAAAATAAAACCATATCTGTAGGTCTCTAATTATAAGCTTTATATGAGCCGTTCCGGCGTAGAATTTGACCCAGGGTGACTCTGCCAGTCGTAAGAGGCTAGGGAATGAGGTACTCCATATGTTACCTTTACCTCAACCTCCTACTTTTCTCTTTCCTGCAGTCTCCTCCTACGTCATAGTCCTACTCGTCAAGTACGTCGTTTGACACCATGGTAATAATTTATTATTAATATTTACTATTTATTTGTATTTATTGAATAGAAACGTGTATTGCTTGACATATTAGTCCACAATGTATTTCATTTACGTGTTCCGGTATGTATCCAGATGTGAACAACATTTGGAAAAAAAAATTAAAAAATAATAATAATAATAAACTACATAGGCCTAGTTGTCAAATCACCTCCTCAATATTGTGCAGTTTTCAAGCTTTTAACGAGGAAGAGAAGCCAGACGAAATGCAGTCCACATCCCTCTTTTTCCTCCCCATTTCCTGTTCCTTCCCTTCCGCTTTTCCTCGCCGCCCTCCTACTTGCCCCTTTCCCGACACATCTTCATATTTCACCCACTCATCGTCTCGATTAGCCAAGTTGCAATAATATGGGACTTAAAACCCAAATATCATTATCATCATCATGAAGGTTTTAGTACCAAACAAGCGTTGTTTTCTCGCGGGTTTCAAGTGCGTTTGCCGCCCGTACATGTCTGCGCCAGTAAGGGCGATCATGCACACTATTAGTATGCCGAGCACAAGTACAGCAAGTAAAGCAAGTACAGTAGTCGATCGAGTAGCAAAGCAGCCGCGTGTGTTTGTTGTGTCCACGTTTGCAATTAGCCTTGCAATTAGGCGGAGACGACTTTATTTACTCTCCGATGTATAAATACCCGTCCGAGCTTGTCCCAGTGACCGCGGACAGCGTAGTAGGCAACACGACGCCAGCCCTATACATTCGTTCGTTCGTTACAGTTTTTGACAGGCGGCGCACTTCTTTCTTTCTTTACAAGTTGTTTGTAGTTTTAAATACAAATACCGACCAGTGACCGCGGACAGTGCTGGATGGAGTAGTAGGCAAACGACGCCCTACCCGTCCTTGCAAATCCGTTACATTCGTTACAGTTTTTGACAGGCGGCGCACTTCTTTCTTTCTTTACAAGTTGTTTGTAGTTTTAAATACAAATGCCGACCAGTGACCGCGGACATTGCTGGATGGAGTAGTAGGCAAACGACGCCCTACCCGTCCGTGCAAATCCGTTACATTCGTTACAGTTTTTGACAGGCGAACGCACTTCTTTCTTTCTTTACAAGGTGTTTGCAGTTTTGAAAACCGACGTTGCAGTGAAGGATTATGTGTTGGTGACGTCATACGAGCGGTAAGTTCTCTTATTGATGTTGTCTAGGCTAGGACAGTACTTCGCATAGCTTTGATACACTTCTATCATCTTACAAGTTCTGACGCCTCAGCAATCTGTTTAAAATATTTGTGATGTATATGCACAACACTTGAAAATATAACATTTACAACAAGGTTGCTTATTGGTTGCTTATTGGCTATAGTGCGTCGTGTCGTGGTCTGCAGCAGTACGGGCTGTAGGCCTAATACTCATCGTGGAATGAAATACGCTGGACACAACTGTTTATTGATAGTATATCTGTCTGAGATGAAACGAAATTAAATAGGAAAGTAAAATAATCAGTGTAGTCGCCTCACTAATATTTGCTTGACGCTTCACAGTTTGCGAGACTCTGGTCTGTCCACGAGTGAGGAGAAGCCATCGTTGTTCGGTTGTACCAAACACCTTACTAGAACTGATGCATCCTATCCACAACCTTCCAGCTCCTCACTCGTTTAGTACTTGTTGGTCTCTACCAGTGGATTTAGTTATGGTTTCTATGCAGAAGGTACAGGGTTCGATTTCCGCTTCGGACTGGGGGTGTTAACTTTCGATATTGACTTCAATGTATCCATATTACTGGATCCGGATTCACAAGAGTTACTAAGTATTTTTTTGGTCTTAACTCAAGACCGGCCTAACTTTGGACCTCCGTAAAACCAGACCCAGGTCACACGAAGAAGTTATTAACTCCTGGAAGGAACAAGTACACAATGAACAATCCAGTAATGGGATCAAATGTCTGTTCTATATTTTCCTGGATTCACAAGAGATTCAAAGTTTGGACGGTCTTAGAGATAAGACCAGAAAAGACTTGGGATCCCTTGTGAATCCCGCCGTATGCAGAGTCAAGTGTCGAGTTAAGTACAGGATTTGTTGCTATGGGGTTGCTATGGGACATGCTATTTTCCATAAGAAAAACCAACACCATAGCATGCATAAACAAATCACATTCTTAACTCGACTCTGCATTTGTTAACGGTGACTTTGGAGCCGTCATAGCAACGAACCACATAATAAATGGTAGAAATGTCGCGAACTGAAAACCATTTCTTGAAACTGATCGGGTATAGCCTATAACATACACAAACTTTGTTTTATACGTATTTTTTCAATGGAAAGAGAGAGTTTACCATGAGAGATATATATTTGGGTGATGATACATAGAGAAATGAAAGGACTTGTGGGCTAAAGAAAGGTAGAGAAACTTGTTTACAAATTGAAAACAAATCCGATGCATCTAAATGTTACGTATGCTTTACGTTGAATGTTGTATCATCAGCTAATTCCTCGCGAATTCTTTATCGAAGGCTCGACTGAAAAAATCGAAGCCAGCATTGTGTAATATTTCGTATTACAACACAGCAGATAATGTTTAGTTTGCCCAGGGACTGCTACCTTATCGTGGTGGGCAGGTTTGCGTGCTTTGTTGATCCCGAGAGCTATGCCGGCAGAGGCGTATGCTTCTGGTAGGGCCACCCTAGCCGGACAGGTCGAGGGGGAGAAGCCAGACGAAAGACAGTTCACGTCCTCAAAATGTCGAAGAAAGAAATGTGGTTTGTAGGTTAGATTCCTTCATAGATCAAAACACAAGGAATACACAAGTATTGCATTGTTGCATGGGCTCGTTTCGCGAGCAACGCGGCTGAAGCGGCAAACTCGCAATCTGATTGGTCGACGCGCCTGAAGCGTCTAACGCGTCGTCCCCAACGCTCTACAGTATCATAATTCAGTTATAAAACTGATTTACAAACAATTAACTAAACTAAACAATTGACTGCAATAACAGAACAATAATTAACGAAAACAACAAAAAATAACGCAAAAGCCGAACTAAGTGGTATAAAAAAGAGAATACGAACAAAAAAATGTATCGAAATTTAAAATGATGTAATATAATTATAATATAATGTTCTGTTAGTAGCCTATGGGTTGGCACTTGGCAGTCACTCCTTGTGTTTGGAGCTGTGCTCTGTTCTGCCTACCCTATTCATTGTGACTTGAGTAGCAGTTTAACAAACGAAATAAATAAATTAATAAATTAACAAAAAAGACATTTAAATATTTAAACCGATATCATATAGGCCTACAGAAATAACTCGTAAAAATGAAAGTAACACAAATAGAGAACACAAAGGGAGAGTGAAACATGTTTTATTGCTGTAAGGTAAGATGTCATGTTGAGGGTTGACGCCTCTCGCGTTGGGGCTAAAACACAACATCCCGGATCAATGGCGCGATCAATGTGTTGCAGAGTAACGTAGCGATACCCTGGCTGCAGTTGACATATTTCAACTGGTTATGGTCTCAAATTTATTACCATTGTCTCACATTATCGTTATAATTATTATTTAGGATAATCCGTAGATTGGCCGTTGAAATCTGATCTGTGAAAAAAAGAACTCTTTGAATATATTTCCTTTTTTTTAATTTTTACTGGCCTTGCATACAGCACACATCTTCTGGTATATATGGGCCTATGCAATTAGTCAATTATAAGCACACATTATCTTATTCAAATGGATTGGATTGGAGAAACACTTTCGCAGGTGGATTTGTTGTAAAATCCAGAACTTAAACAACCAACCCCGACTGGGATTTAACCCACCCAGGTCTTCCACTAGCGCCTTGACCCCTAGACCACCAGGACCGGCAATATAATGTCTGGATATTTCGCATTATAACAACATTGTGTATCATGACAATGTTGAAGCCAAGTGTTTTGTGAGATGGTGGAAGAATTATAAATAAACATAGGAATAATTGGTGAAGTGACAGCGAGAGTAGACTGACCCGGATTGTTAGAGTAGACACAGTGATTCACTGCCGTAGTTGCGCCAAGTCACAACGCTGTGACCGCCGTCGGTCCAGTCCGTACGTTCAGTTCACAATAGCTACGTTTACATGTAAGACCGAACTTAGAATCAGACTGAAAATTGTCATGGACGCCGTTAAATTTATTTAAATAAATTTATTAATTTAAAAAATATTGCAATCATTACGGTTGTCATTTTGCAAACCAATTAATTAATAATCTTTGAATGGGCTTCCCAAATTACAACCGAAAGAATAATATTTGAAACTTTTTCAATCTAATGTTTTTTTACGAAACTTTTGGTTACTGTCAATATTGTGTATAGCGATCTCCGAAAGTGGGCACTGCTCTTTTTGGTTCCCCGCTTTGTTATATTATTGTGGTAGTCGGTTCGAGGACCTCGTTGTTGGCAACTTTTCAAAGAGTCAAATAAGAATCATGATTTGATGCGTATAATAAGATATGTTATGATTTAGTTGCGTGATGAAGTAAAGAGACGCGAAAATGTACCTGATGATGACAGAACGGAGATCAGGGACAAGAGTAGGGTGGTGGATGGGTGACCGCTCTTCAATCAGCCTTGAGAACCACAGTAGATGAATGCAGTCGGACCCGATTGTACCTGCAAAAAGCGGCCATAAAAAGGTTTATAGTAAACTCGGAAACATTCACCTATGGAAGTCAAAGTGTGGTCAATTTCAGAGCAACTGAAATGTTATAGTGCACCCAAGATTACTTTACACCTGCTTTCGTCACATCCGGGGCAGTCGTAGTCAACCAGCGAACTGCTCGAGACACATCCGGGCCAATACCGATCGCTGATTGGCTACGAACCAGTCGCCTGTGACGATAGCATGTGTAAGGTAGTCTTGGGACAACTATATAACGGTGAGGGTCAATGTTTTCTAGATGCCGTTTGAGGGGGTGGAAAGAGCATGGGCCGAGAGAGAACAACAGATCGAGGCTCCATTCGTCCACTATTATTCCCAACGCTGATTGCACTGTACACTGTTGTAGTTAGCAGTTTGGAGGGTTCGAAAGCTTGTATGACAGCTTCATTCTTTTCGTCAACTGTTCGGCAGTCCAGGTGAGTAGAGGGTTGAGGAACCAATGTATGACTTGGTCAAAGTTACGCCGTCCTTTCTGATGGGACGTACAGCCGATGGTCCCCTTGGCACTTGGTACTTTTCGACAGGAGTAGGCTACGTACCGGTACCGGGCTTCCCCTCCTCCCACCCTCCCTCCCTCATCATCATTCATCAATCGTCGTGTCGTGTGTAGTATATTAAATTTACGCTATATAGTGGGAACTCGGTCTTGTTGCAGATATAGAATACATGGAATAGAGTTAAAGAGCCGACACTTTCTGCAAGGCTTGAATAACGTAAAGCTACATGTATAGTTATTGCGACAATCGTATTTTATTGTGAGTTACGTGAAGGAAACGTGCCCATGTTTGCAAGTGTTGACAGCTGTTGTGTGAGCTAAACACTTCCATACCGTAAACTGAGGGTTCTTTGCCACTGATGTGTTGTCGAGGTGGTCGACGCCAAGATAAACAAGTATATACCCGTTCAATGCCGGCAACTCAAGGCCGGCCATGTGTTGTTGTACCCATGTGGCACGGCGCTGCATTGGATTGGATTGGATTGGATTGGATTGGATTGGATTGGATTGGATTGGATTGGATTGGATTGGATTGGATTGGATTGGATTGGATTGGATTGGATTGGATTGGATTGGATTGGATTGGATTGGATTGGATTGGATTGGATTGGATTGGATTGGATTGGATTGGATTGGATTGGATTGGATTGGATTGGATTGGATTGGATTGGATTGGATTGGATTGGATTGGATTGGATTGGATTGGATTGGATTGCACGGCGGCGTCAAAGTCGGTGCCCTTTCGCAGGCTGAACCCATGAGATATTTGTGGTTTACCGTTTTACGTCCCATATATAATATATTTTTTATTTATATATTATATTTGTTTTATATTTTCTCCACCGAGGGGTTGACAACTCGACTGTTTTATGTACACTGATTTTTTATTTCGAAATATTTTTTTAGCTTTCGTGTTTTTTTGCTGATTTTTTTTACAAAATTGAGTTTTTTATTTTTTTGTCACAAAATGATTTCATTGTTTTTTTCTATAATTTTTTTTACATGTGATTTTTTAAAATTATGTTAACATTTTCTTAAAGTGTACGCCGATTATTTAAGCTGTCAACCCCCCGGTTACCACTTAACATTCAGTAATCTTTGTTTGGGGTTAGTATAGTAAAAGTGTTTGAAATGTAGTGACAGTGAGTGGCAACAGGAAGCTGGCTGGCGTGAAGTCATTCCGCTAAGTTGAATGTTGGAGATTGGTACCCGTACACACATGCTGTCAGTGAAATAAACGGATAAATCAACCCTGATTGTGCCCGTGCACCGGCCTGGCAGGGATTACGCGGTCTATAAAGCAGCGTTGCGGCGTTTTATAGGCGATAAAAGTACTACTGGTATAGGCGAGAGTAATGATCATAAAACAGTCCCGCGACCCGTCTAGTCCACGCGTCATCGCTAACCCTCGGCTGTGGCAGAAACTCTTGAAATAACTCCAGCCATGATACGCCCACGCCCATGTTTTATGTGCTTCATATATATTAGGGCTGCCCAACGATATCGATAATTCGATACGATATCGATAATAGAAAAATAATTCGATATCGATATAGAATTAATATATCGTATTCGTACGTTTCGCGATATCGATCAAGTGTCAACTGTCGTAAAAAAAAAAGTTTGGCGGTGTTGTGCTTCTGCATCTTTGTGATACATACACTGTAACATTTGCGTTGGTACCTACTCGCCCTCATCGCCCGCCAGCCGGGAGTCTGTTGCGCCCGCGCTCGTTCTGCCAGTCTGTCACACTCACGTCACGTCACGCCAATCACAACATCGCTGTTTTGCGGATACATTTTAAATAATACAACACACAAATTGACGCACATAGTAAAACATTTCGACGTTAAATTAATCATATTAAATTGTTTATAGTGAATGGTCTCTGGGTGGTTTGAAAAAAAAATTACGATATCGGCGATATCGATACCGAGTTTAAAAAATTCGATATCGCGATACGATATCGATAATTACATCCGCGATATCGATATGAGTTTTTTTATCGTTCGGCAGCCCTAATATATATACAGGTATCAATCAAGGCTACGGACAAACCACCTTTCATTTATTGTGCACTTGCCTTGTATTTCCTAGTCCAAGTCCAATACAATATACTAGTGACTAGTCCCAACGCAAGTATTCGCATATCGACCTCAGATCCATATTATATTGCACCTTTCATGCGGCCAGCATGCAGATTGCAGGTAGGGTAAAGTTAATTCAAATATGAGCTTGTCGTCCAAAAGCCTAGTCCTGTCCTAGCATTTAAGTTTGTAAAACTATATAGGCTTAGGCCTAATGCACGTAAGTTTACTATTTAACAAATTTATTTTGGCGTAAAGCTATTTTTCATATTTCTCAACTTTTTAATGTAATAAAAGCGTATGCCCCGCCTCTAGATGCATTTTACGTGGGCGTACAAATATAGAATATTTATTACGGAATGTATCCCCGCGTGGGCCCTGCCAGTGACTCTGCCAGTCGTAAGAGGCGACAAAAGGAGACCCTGCCCCCCGCCGCCCCCACGGTACCATTTAGGATTCCTCCTCCCACTTGGCCCTGCCCTCCCTTGCTGGGTGGACGAACCCCGCTATGTATAATGGATGTGATTCGGAAGATGTCATGACCTAGCTGATCGAGTACGTCGTTAAACAACAAATAACCAAAACATTATGTCATGTATGATTTGTGAAAACTAAAGCCAGCGTAGTTGGCCGCGGTCGATTAGGCTTTAGTCTAGTAAACCGCGGTCTCTGCGTTCCAGGTTCGAATCCTGGCTTGGGCATGGATGTCAAGTGGCGTATTTTCATCTTCCTTCATAATCACCCACACATCGTCTCGATAAGCATCGTTGCAAAAATATGAGACGTAAAGCCCATGCAAATATCATCGTGCCTGCCAGGTGGGCAGGGGGGGGGGGGCGACTAACGAGCAAAGTATTGTTGTGTGTGTTGTACGATAATAACTCTCGGGGCTGACTCGACTCCAAGTGGGACATGAGACTAGGTCAGGAACACCGCGCCCCATATCTTCTAGCTAGAGCACCGAAATACCGACCTTCGGTTGAGTCGTGCACACTGTAAGCCTTCCTGCTCGCGCCCTCGGGTCCTGTTCTCGAACATTGTATTGTATATCCCTGCCTCAATTCGAGCTTGGTCGTTCAATTTTACATTGTATTCCACATTCGTGTTAGGTTATATACAAGAAAAAGTTACAAATTGGTCTCCTAGTCTGGCATTCCAGGAATTATGTTACCAACGTAATTGTTCCATAAATCCAAGTGTATGTTTTTTTTTTTTTTACTAAGCACCATTGCCAGGTTTCCCTCAAAACAACCAAAGAACCTGCTTGACTTGGCTGGAGACCGAATTCGAAGGAATTGACAACAGCGCTCTAACTGTTGGCATTTCAAAATCAATTTCACGTCTATTAGATATACATAGTGTCTCTAAACGTTTCGATTCTACACAGTCTAGCTAGACACTAGACATATTTAAGAATGCGCATTGCACATTTATTTAAAAACAACAATCAACAAAGGAATGTGCATAGCTTTGATTGCTCGTTAGCATGGGAACTTTACTTATAGACAGCAAAATAAACGTAAGTTATCTACAGTGCTTATCTGATCCCGTTAAACTTCACATTTCTGCCCAGGGACTGCTTGCTACCTTAACCTATCGTGGTGGGCAGGTTTGTGTGCTTTCTGATCCCGAGAGCTATGGCGGCGGAAGCGTATGCTTCTGGTAGAGCCACCCTAGCCGGCAGATCGACGGGGAGAAGTCAGACGAAATACAGTCTACGTCCTTCCCATTCCCTTTTCCTGTGTGTGTGTGTGGGGGGGGGGGGGGAGCTTTCAAACTTCGTCAAACTTAAAATGTCTGCACTCTTATTGATTTAAGAAACAATTACGATAGCTATAACCACAGCTTCATAGACATGTTATGATATGATTGTCTCAGTCGGAGCAAACGTTTCTACAATCATCGTTGAGACAGGAAGCATGACTGACGTACCTGGCACTGGACAGCATATCTCTATGGTCATAGTTGAGACAGGAAGCATGACTGGCGTACCTGGCACTGGACAGCATATCTCTATGATCATAGTTGAGACAGGAAGCATGACTGACGTACCTGGCACTGGACAGCATATCTCTATGATCATAGTTGAGACAGGAAGCATGACTGGCGTACCTGGCACTGGACAGCATATCTCTATGATCATAGTTGAGACAGGAAGCATGACTGACGTACCTGGCACTGGACAGCATATCTCTATGGTCATAGTTGAGACAGGAAGCATGACTGGCGTACCTGGCACTGGACAGCATATCTCTATGATCATAGTTGAGACAGGAAGCATGACTGGTGTACCTGGCACTGGACAGCATATCTCTATGGTCATAGTTGAGACAGGAAGCATGACTGGCGTACCTGGCACTGGACAGCATATCTCTATGATCATAGTTGAGACAGGAAGCATGACTGGCGTACCTGGCACTGGACAGCATATCTCTATGGTCATAGTTGAGACAGGAAGCATGACTGGCGTACCTGGCACTGGACAGCATATCTCTATGATCATAGTTGAGACAGGAAGCATGACTGGCGTACCTGGCACTGGACAGCATATCTCTATGATCATAGTTGAGACAGGAAGCATGACTGGCGTACCTGGCACTGGACAGCATATCTCTATGATCATAGTTGAGACAGGAAGCATGACTGGCGTACCTGGCACTGGACAGCATATCTCTATGATCATAGTTGAGACAGGAAGCATGACTGGCGTACCTGGCACTGGACAGCATATCTCTATGATCATAGTTGAGACAGGAAGCATGACTGACGTACCTGGCACTGGACAGCATATCTCTATGATCATAGTTGAGACAGGAAGCATGACTGACGTACCTGGCACTGGACAGCATATCTCTATGATCTTCTAAAGTTGGCCCAACCTAAGTATTCGCTTCGCATGCTTACGACATAGCCGAGTCCAATGGTACCAACTGAATTGTCTACTTATCTAGATTCATACTTCATACCATCTAATTGTAACTAGTGAAGGGTCGTTTAAACGTTTGAACACGACGGTAGAGTTAAAGCGTTTAATATAAACGTCGAGTCGAATTTTTTTCTGTTAGAATATCGATTATGGTTTGTCCAGTTTCTGAAGTCGGCTCAAACTCTGGATCACTGTCTCTCTCTTTTGGTGCCGGTAGCCTCACAACAAACAAAAAATAAAACAAGCATAAAATGAAACACTTTTCGCGGTGTGGGGGGGAGGGGCCATACTTATACGTTTAAACGTCATTTCAAAACGAGGTTAAACTTTTAGGATTTTAAACGCTTATTCCCATCCCTAATTGTAACAGGCCCATTAGGGGTAATTTACTACCTTTCGTGGGTTACCTCAAACGGTGGGCGTCAGGGCCTATATTAGTGTGCACATTTTTGGACATATTGTACACATTTTGCGAACTTGGGAATATCACTTGTGCAGTTTATAAATGCTTCCAAAGCGGGAATTTAAAACTCTAGTTTTCATTGCAGCATGTGTTTACTATAATATCTTACCGTATTTGTGTGAACGTGAGAGAATACTAAAAATGACACTTAAATTGTAAGTATTAATTTATACTTACTAACTCCCATCATCGGTTTACTTATATTCTTTAAATTTGCTAGGTAGTTGAAAATAATAGTTGTGCAGTTGTAAATAATAGGCTGCTGGTGGGCGTGGCGAATTAGGCCTGTGCACTTCACTCGGCGGAAGAATACATTTACGAGTGTGTGAAAAAACGCCGGGAATCTGTTGATTTTCTTTGAATTATCGCGCATGAAAGGGGCAGTAGATACGGATCTGAGGCCGGTATGCGAATACTTACGTTGGGGCTATATATATAGGCAACCCGAGACAACCTTACACGTGCTTTCGTCACATGCAAGGTTCTCGTAGCCAATCAGCGGTCGTTATGAGTGCCTCGCCTGTGACGAAAGCATCTATAAGGTAGTCTTGGGTTGCCTGTAGTATACCTTGCTGTCGATACGGTTGCAGCATCGCCCACGTGGTGATGAGTGATGACGCGTATGGTTATGTTAATCTAAGTGTGCTACTTCATGTAAATAACTATACAAATTAAGTGTCCGTTACTGGGAACTGAATGGAGCTACCAGCCATGTGTATATACACGAAACATGTATCGTTCGTACCAAATATTCTAGCTGTGGTCAGAAGATGTGTCCCAATAAAGACATCAACTCGGTGTTCTTCCCCTTCACACAGTGTTGTGTGATGTTCTTGCTTATGGTGTTTTCCACTGGGCCCCACTGAGTGCGCCCTGAAACGTCACAGTCACGTGATGCACGGCACCAGTGCTGCCCGCAGTGCAACTCCCAGTGGAAGATGTTTCTTTTTGTCAGTGCAACAAATTGGCGGTAAAAGTGATCAAAATCAAGACGTTTAAACGATGTGAAAGGGATTTTAGAGGATGACAAAGCATTTTAACTCGAGTTACTGTACTGGTGCTATGTACCCTTGTGCACTTTTAAATAATTTCAAAACTACCGTAATTGAATTTCTTTGTAAGTTTCCTCGCTGTATATTTAAGATTGTGTCTTGTAAGACTTGTGATGTTGTGCCCTACCGCACAACGTTTACGGGAGTTCCTCATTAGGCAGCGCAACAGTAGTTCTACACATAACAAAGAAGTTTCTGCTGTTCGTTGTCTCTACATTTCATTTCATTGTGCACCGATATCCGTAATTATGTGGTTCCACAGCAACTTTGTGAACGCTGACGTCATAGATGAGTGTGTCTGAGCCAATCACCGGGTTCTATTTTCAAATACTGCCATTTGGTTGGCCAATGCCTCACTCATGTGTGACTTAGGGCTGTATGTTCCCCTACCTTGCGACTCCCGATTTCGGTCTGTTAAAATTGCTTCAACTATCCCAAACGTAAATCAAAATATGTCATCCTATATCTAGAGAATTTAGTGCTCTCTCTTATGAATGTTTCTTTGTTCCACTCAATATTTCAGTTTCATCAGATGTTCTTCATTACCTTTTGTAATGTGATGATGCTGGAGACTTTTCACGCCTAATTAAGAACATCTGCAAAACGGAAATATTTCTTGGAATAAAAACCAATACGTAAGCAAGAGCACTAAATTCTCTAGAGGATGACATATTTTGATTTTCTTTTAGGACAATTTAAACTCATTTTAAAGCAGTTTTACCAATTAGAAATCAGGTGTTCCGCAAGGTAGATTAACATACACCCTTACGTGTCCACAAGGTTGTTGTGGAACGCCTTGAATACCATTAGCATGACACCATGCAAGCATGATGTGTGTAGCGCAAGTCTGACCATCGTGTTTCTGTTTGATTGCAGATAATAGCGCATCTTCGAGTAGCAGCCTGAGGTACCGCGCCATTGTGGGCCGTCAATTGGTCTCTTAGCGGCGTGCCATGATGTGTGTAGCTCAAGTCTGACCATCGTGTTTCTGTTTGATTGCAGATGAGTGCATCTTCGAGTAGCAGCCTGAGGTACCGCGCCATTGTGGGCCGTCAATTGGTCTCTTAGTGGCGTGACATGATGTGTGTAGCTCAAGTCTGACCATCGTGTTTCTGTTTGATTGCAGATGAGTGCATCTTCGAGTAGCAGCCTGAGGTACCGCGCCATTGTGGGCCGTCAATTGGTCTCTTAGCGGCGTGACATGATGTGTGTAGCTCAAGTCTGATCATCGTGTTTCTGTTTGATTGCAGATGAGTGCATCTTCGAGTAGCAGCCTGAGGTACCGCGCCATTGTGGGCCGTCAATTGGTCTCTTAGCGGCGTGACATGATGTGTGTAGCTCAAGTCTGACCGTCGTGTTTCTGTTTGATTGCAGATGAGTGCATCTTCGAGTAGCAGCCTGAGGTACCGCGCCATTGTGGGCCGTCAATTGGTCTCTTAGCGGCAGCCCGACGCGTGACAGAGTCACAGGAAGTTACCATCAAGAACGTCGGATCACCATCAGGGAGAATACATCATCACCCATTTCTTCCTTTGAACCACCACAACACACACACATACGACAGAAAGAGAGAGAAAATATATTATTATACCACATAGAACTAGAGAAGAAGAAGAAGCACGGCCTAATACAACAATATACACAATATACAACGTACTCGAGTTGTGAACAAAACAAAGAAGAAATTGTACTTTCGGAATTGGGACGAGAGCCGAAGACTTTGTTGTCTGATTGATTGATTCACACCCACACATCCACAGCAAACAAGCAAGCAAGCAGAGAAGTCGTTCTTGGAGTCAATTCTTTCCATCATCAAGACTGCAGTCAGCAATAGTTGGGAATTAACTATTGTAGTTCATTTTTGAAGATCTCGAATATAAATAGCTAAGATTTACTTACAAGCGAGGATCACTAAGCTTTTGCTTTAACTTCTAAAGGTCTCGAATTTGATGTCGTTGCCATATTAAAAGCCATATTTATTTTTGTATATTTAAGTATACCCTTTTTGGTAATTGAAATGTTTGCTTGCTTAAAAAAGCCAAGTACTTAAAAGTATTTAAATAGAAGGAAACTGGAAGAGTTTGTTGAAGAACTCTAAGCTCAGGGTAGATAAGACCACTGTGATATTAACCGTTAGCAAGTATACGTTTCTAGAAGAAGCAAAATGGCGACGAGAAGAAGGCTCAACACCGAGACTGTTAAAGTTTGAAATAAGTTAGAATAGAACGAAGAGGAGCAAGAGAGATATATTTATAAGTGAACCGGTGTTCGCGTCGTCACCATGTTGGACCCGTACTCACCGGAAGTGCTATGGCTGGTGATCGTCGGCTTCATAGTGGCGTTCGTCTTGGCCTTCGGTATCGGCGCCAACGATGTGGCCAACTCGTTCGGGACGTCTGTCGGAGCCAAAGTCCTCACGATACGGCAGGCGTGCATGCTGGCCACGGTCTTCGAGATCGCTGGGGCGGTGCTCATAGGTGAGTGATCCCTAAGCTCTTTGCTCTGGGCACATGCTCACGATACGGCAGGCGTGCATGCTGGCCACGGTCTTCGAGATCGCTGGGGCGGTGCTCATAGGTGAGTGATCTCTAAGCTCTTTGCTCTAAGCACATGCTCACGATACGGCAGGCGTGCATGCTGGCCACGGTCTTCGAGATCGCTGGGGCGGTGCTCATAGGTGAGTGGTCGCTAAGCTCTTTGCTCTGGGCACATGCTCACGATACGGCAGGCGTGCATGCTGGCCACGGTCTTCGAGATCGCTGGGGCGGTGCTCATAGGTGAGTGATCCCTAAGCTCTTTGCTCTAAGCACATGCTCACGATACGGCAGGCGTGCATGCTGGCCACGGTCTTCGAGATCGCTGGGGCGGTGCTCATAGGTGAGTGGTCTCTTAGCTCTTTGCTCTAAGCACATGCTCACGATACGGCAGGCGTGCATGCTGGCCACGGTCTTCGAGATCGCTGGGGCGGTGCTCATAGGTGAGTGGTCTCTAAGCTCTTTGCTCTAAGCACATGCTCACGATACGGCAGGCGTGCATGCTGGCCACGGTCTTCGAGATCGCTGGGGCGGTGCTCATAGGTGAGTGGTCTCTAAGCTCTTTGCTCTGAGCACATGCTCACGATACGGCAGGCGTGCATGCTGGCCACGGTCTTCGAGATCGCTGGGGCGGTGCTCATAGGTGAGTGATCCCTAAGCTCTTTGCTCTGAGCACATGCTCACGATACGGCAGGCATGCATGCTGGCCACGGTCTTCGAGATCGCTGGGGCGGTGCTCATAGGTGAGTGGTCTCTAAGCTCTTTGCTCTGAGCACATGCTCACGATACGGCAGGCTTGAATGCTGGCCACGGTCTTCGAGATCGCTGGGGCGGTGCTCATAGGTGAGTGGTCCCTAAGCTCTTTGCTCTGGGCACATGCTCACGATACGGCAGGCGTGCATGCTGGCCACGGTCTTCGAGATCGCTGGGGCGGTGCTCATAGGTGAGTGGTCTCTAAGCTCTTTGCTCTGAGTACATGCTCACGATACGGCAGGCGTGCATGCTGGCCACGGTCTTCGAGATCGCTGGGGCAGTGCTCATAGGTGAGTGATCCCTAAGCTCTTTGCTCTGAGCACATGCTCACGATACGGCAGGCTTGAATGCTGGCCACGGTCTTCGAGATCGCTGGGGCAGTGCTCATAGGTGAGTGATCCCTAAGCTCTTTGCTCTGAGCACATGCTCACGATACATCAGACGTGCATGCTGGCCACGGTCTTCGAGATCGCTGGGGCGGTGCTCATAGGTGAGTGGTCCCTAAGCTCTTTGCTCTGAGCACATGCTCACGATACGGCAGGCTTGCATGCTGGCCACGGTCTTCGAGATCGCTGGGGCGGTGCTCGTAGGTGAGTGATCCCTAAGCTCTTTGCTCTGAGCACATGCTCACGATACGGCAGGCGTGCATGCTGGCCACGGTCTTCGAGATCGCTGGGGCGGTGCTCATAGGTCAGTGATCCCTAAGCTCTTTGCTCTGAGCACATGCTCACGATACGGCAGGCGTGCATGCTGGCCACGGTCTTCGAGATCGCTGGGGCGGTGCTCATAGGTCAGTGATCCCTAAGCTCTTTGCTCTGAGCACATGCTCACGATACGGCAGGCTTGCATGCTGGCCACGGTCTTCGAGATCGCTGGGGCGGTGCTCGTAGGTGAGTGATCCCTAAGCTCTTTGCTCTGAGCACATGCTCACGATACGGCAGGCTTGCATGCTGGCCACGGTCTTCGAGATCGCTGGGGCGGTGCTCATAGGTGAGTGATCTCTAAGCTCTTTGCTCTGAGCACATGCTCACAGTGTTGGAACTCAAAATGTACCAGAAAGATGGTGTATCTTCTACCTGTAGAGTTTAGGAAATGATCACTGAAATGGTCTTCATATGAGATTCTTTTACTCTTTTCCCTCGAGCTCATGCTGACAGTTTCGGAACTGAAAATATACCAGAAAGGATTATGTTCCATTTCTTTCATTTAGACTTTATTGAATGTTTTCTGCACACTACTTGAAATGGTGGTGATTGTTTCACTCGAGCAGATCATGGTGGTAGTAGTATTGGATCTCAAAATATACTAGAAACGATTCTGTACCTACTACGTATAATAAGGTAGGTAACTTGAGCCTCATTCCTTCCACCAATTAACTTATCGATAACTTATCGATAAACACTGATCTCAGAACAACGTTCTTCCAATGCTCTCATCAGTCAGTCAACCATCAGCAGCTGACTTACAATTGCCCGTATTTAGATTTATATGAAAGGAGCTGAGCATGGTATTATGTGTGTGTGTTCTGTGTAACAAGCAACCAGTAGCTTATTAATTGCTTGATAAGCTATGCTTGTACCATGTATTGATCACATTGAAAACAGAACTGAACTATACTCAAGTCAAAGAACGGCCTGAACATCCAAGGGGACATTACACAACCCTGTGTCACACCATTTCCACTGAGAAATCACAGATTCCCATTCACTGTGACCAGACCTAACTCTTCTTGTCCAACATCTCACACGCCTTCGCCATATTGTTATATCTACACCATCTTCTCCCACTATTTCTGTCCCTCCATATTGGCTGCTTTCTCTAAGTATAACTAGGGATAAACCAATTTGTGTTGTGATTGTTATTTGATGCGATGTGAAAAGACACCGTCCACTGGACTTAAAACTGAATGTCTCTCGCCTGCAGGCCTTCTTTTTATAGTATCACTCAAATGAATAGACTTACCGACTATATTATGCAGTTCTTGGATGCACTTGCAGGCAATGGGAGGATCATACCTTACAGCAGGCTACACATCTGTTCTAAGGATCATAGTGCTTTACCGCTTGCGGAGCACTAAAGTTGCCCCACAAAGTCTCGTGCTTACGAAATAGCCAAATCCAATAGTGCCAACTTCGTATATTATTTCTCTTTTGCCTATGTACCATCTACTCGAAACAGGTTTATTATGGATAATTTACGACATTGGGTTTGTTAAAAATTCCTAACACAGTGGGCGTGACTAATGAGGCTTGCCATGCACTCTACTATAAGCGGAAGGCTGCCTTTACGAACGTGAGAGAAGGCCAGGAAATGCAGAAATCTGCTGATTTTCTTTGCAACAGAGTACATAAAAGCGGCAGTAGATAAGAATGTGAGGTCGGTGTCAAACAGACTAGTTACGCTTACAATAAACAACACCAATTTAGATGACTTCGAAATTGTTACTGGTTTAAACCGGATACAATTAACTGGCATTCTGTCCTGAGTAATTAGATGCTGCTTATCTCCAAATGTCTCACTTGTTTCTCACTTTTAACTGTTTAAATAGATGCTGCTTATCTCCAAATGTCTCACTTGTATCTCACTTTTAACTATTCAAGTTACCACGTAGAAGTTGTATCGTGTTGTGTCTGGCCATTTGACCAATGGTTAGGTTAGGTTTTGATCGAGTGCGGATATGTTATTATAATTATAATTACTACTGCAAAAAACATGTTTGAACTCGTGGCCGGCTGTAAAAACCCTGTCCATCAAGTGTGTTAGTAGAGTCCATGTCTGTACAAGTGCAGAGAAGCAAGTAGTTGTTAATAAATATAAACATGCGATGAGACCATTATATCGTCTCGATTGTGGACAAATTGATTCAAGGACAGTAATAGGCGATGTGTAATATTTTTATTATTTTATTGGATTACGATTGACTTCCTGAACACAAACATATCATTTCGTTGCGATTAGTTAAAATAAAGTTTCATTATACATATACGAGCTGAAAGTTTCACACATATTTATGGCGGGAAAACGGGGCATACGTCACACGCCATGTTTCAACTTTCAATAATCATATAATGCGTCTTGGCAGATAATCTTACCCAGATGGCGCATATTTAATCAAATTTATTTATTATAAAATAATGTATTCATTGTTTCCCTAATTAGGTGAACCGTAACCAACCCACCCAGATATGAGACTGATACATTGATAAAAACAGCCAATCGTAACTGCGTATTTCAACCAGTTTTCTTCATTTACCTATCTCTGAAATATAGGCTAGTGACGAAATAAGATTATACTTTACGTTACTTTAGCTAAACGCGTTGGTAATCACTAATTAGTTAACGATGCAGCGTAAAACAGGCTTGTGCGGTATCAATGTTCACAATCACTGAGTGTCCTGTAATTAGCACATGAGAAGTGCCGAACACGAGTGTTCCATTGTAAAGTTACCCCAAAGTTTCACAAAAATGGTCGGAAACGTTTCAAAAAAGGGGGGTGGGCAGGTGTAATTTGATATTGTCGCTTTTAATAATTCCCAAAAAAAAACGGCATTTACATTTCTCCGTAGATCTCTATTTTTATTATTATTTACTTCGATTTTCAGCGCCAACTTGAAATTTTTTAAACTGTTTTCCGTATTTTGCCACAAAAGGAATAAAATACGCTCTAAAAGTCTGAAAGGTTCGATTTCGCGAGTTAATTCGCGATTTCGCGCTATACGTGACATTTCGCGTAATCCGCGTTTCCATAATGTGGGTTCTCCATCTCTACCTACCTATATGATGTAATTCGTCAACAATATTACATTTTAGACAATAAAACGCATATTAAACAAAATCGCGAATTTCGTTATCACCATTTTTCACTACCTCGACGTATAGTGACTAGTGAGTAATCTAATCGAAGCACTGTCCCCGTTGTGTTTGGGATTCTCAGATATCCAATAAATGATTGTGTAGTATCACTAATGGAGATAGTTTGAGTACACGTTAGGAACTACAGAAGTTGTAAATAAGGTTGGTAGGCCTACTATTTAGAGCTGGTTTGAGTAGACATTAGGAACTACAGAAGTTGTAAATAAGGTTGGTAGGCCTACTATTAGACTCAGTTATTTCGTCAGTATGACGTTGGTTGGGCCAAGTTTAGCTACGAGCGAGTGATAAAATTATGGCATATTGATAAGAGTTCCTTGACATTCGTGAATGACGATAACACCAAAATATTCAGAATGATTTTGTGTCTCAAAATGAAATGAACATAATGAATGCGAACTGACCCATCGCCCATCAACGCCCCCCCCCCCCCCCAACTGGATTCTCTTTGACGACCCCAGCGATGTGTGACAGATCTGATTCGGCTGACGCTACCATTGATGACGCTACCACGTTTCCCAAGCGAGCAACTGAGCAACCATGAGCCAAATGTGTGATTTGCAAAGCATTCGTACTACTCATCTCATCTCATCTCATATCTACAAATAATTTAATCACACTCATATATGTGAAATATGTGTGTCATATATGTGTGTGTGTGTCGAAATATGTGGTTTTTTGTGCATGTAGTCTGAGTAATGCGAGAGTACTGCACGCCGGACGCTCAAGAGTGGTTTTCTGGCCGTAAACAATTTTCTACGCGTAAAAATACAGGACATATTTTTACTGAATAAAACCGAAATTTGTTAATTCAAGAACGATATTCTCTCTCAAATGAAACCATTTTTACATTGACGCGCCCGCTTTATCAACTGAGTGCATTTATCTACCTGTTGTAGGGTACAAACTGAGTGTATCTGTCTACCTGTTGCAGGGTACTAAGTGTATCTGTCTACCTGTTGCAGGGTACAAACTGAGTGTATCTGTCTACCTGTTGCAGGGTACAAACTGAGTGTATCTGTCTACCTGTTGCAGGGTACTAACTGAGTGTATCTGTCTACCTGTTGCAGGGTACAAACTGAGTGTATCTGTCTACCTGTTGCAGGGTACTAACTGAGTGTAACTGTTTACCTGTTGCAGGGTACAAACTGAGTGTATCTGTCTACCTGTTGCAGGGTACAAACTGAGTGTATCTGCCTACCTGTTGCAGGGTACTAACTGAGTGTATCTGTCTACCTGTTGCAGGGTACTGAGTGTATCTGTCTACCTGTTGCAGGGTACTGAGTGTATCTGTCTACCTGTTGCAGGGTACAAACTGAGTGTATCTGTCTACCTGTTGCAGGGTACTAACTGAGTGTATCTGTCTACCTGTTGCAGGGTACAAACTGAGTGTATCTGCCTACCTGTTGCAGGGTACAAACTGAGTGTATCTGTCTACCTGTTGCAGGGTACTAACTGAGTGTATCTGTCTACCTGTTGCAGGGTACTAACTGAGTGTATCTGTCTACCTGTTGCAGGGTACAAACTGAGTGTATCTGTCTACCTGTTGCAGGGTACTAACTGAGTGTATCTGTCTACCTGTTGCAGGGTACAAACTGAGTGTATCTGCCTACCTGTTGCAGGGTACTAACTGAGTGTATCTGTCTACCTGTTGCAGGGTACAAACTGAGTGTATCTGTCTACCTGTCGCAGGGTACTAACTGAGTGTATGTCTACCTGTCGCAGGGTACTAACTGAGTGTATCTGCCTACCTGTTGCAGGGTACAAACTGAGTGTATCTGTCTACCTGTTGCAGGGTACAAACTGAGTGTATCTGTCTACCTGTCGCAGGGTACTAACTGAGTGTATCTGCCTACCTGTTGCAGGGTACAAACTGAGTGTATCTGTCTACCTGTTGCAGGGTACAAACTGAGTGTATCTGTCTACCTGTTGCAGGGTACTAACTGAGTGTATCTGTCTACCTGTTGCAGGGTACTGAGTGTATCTGTCTACCTGTTGCAGGGTACAAACTGAGTGTATCTGTCTACCTGTTGCAGGGTACAAACTGAGTGTATCTGTCTACCTGTTGCAGGGTACAAACTGAGTGTATCTGTCTACATGTTGCAGGGTACAAACTGAGTGTATCTGCCTACCTGTTGCAGGGTACTAACTGAGTGTATCTGTCTACCTGTTGCAGGGTACTAACTGAGTGTATCTGTCTACCTGTTGCAGGGTACAAACTTAGTGTATCTGTCTACCTGTTGCAGGGTACTAACTGAGTGTATCTGTCTACCTGTTGCAGGGTACAAACTGAGTGTATCTGTCTACCTGTTGCAGGGTACAAACTGAGTGTATCTGTCTACCTGTTGCAGGGTACAAACTGAGTGTATCTGTCTACCTGTTGCAGGGTACAAACTGAGTGTATCTGTCTACCTGTTGCAGGGTACAAACTGAGTGTATCTGTCTACCTGTTGCAGGGTACTAACTGAGTGTATCTGTCTGCCTGTTGCAGGGTACTAACTGAGTGTATCTGTCTACCTGTTGCAGGGTACAAACTGAGTGTATCTGTCTACCTGTTGCAGGGTACAAACTGAGTGTATCTGTCTACCTGTTGCAGGGTACTAACTGAGTGTATCTGCCTACCTGTTGCAGGGTACAAACTGAGTGTATCTGTCTACCTGTTGCAGGGTACAAACTGAGTGTATCTGTCTACCTGTTGCAGGGTACAAACTGAGTGTATCTGTCTACCTGTTGCAGGGTACTGAGTGTATCTGTCTACCTGTTGCAGGGTACAAACTGAGTGTATCTGTCTACCTGTTGCAGGGTACAAACTGAGTGTATCTGTCTACCTGTTGCAGGGTACAAACTGAGTGTATCTGTCTACCTGTTGCAGGGTACAAACTGAGTGTATCTGTCTACCTGTTGCAGGGTACTAACTGAGTGTATCTGTCTACCTGTTGCAGGGTACAAACTGAGTGTATCTGTCTACCTGTTGCAGGGTACAAACTGAGTGTATCTGCCTACCTGTTGCAGGGTACTAACTGAGTGTATCTGTCTACCTGTTGCAGGGTACTGAGTGTATCCGTCTACCTGTTGCAGGGTACTGAGTGTATCTGTCTACCTGTTGCAGGGTACAAACTGAGTGTTATTGTCTACCTGTTGCAGGATACAAACTGAGTGTATCTGTCTACCTGTTGCAGGGTACTAACTGAGTGTATCTGTCTACCTGTTGCAGGGTACAAACTGAGTGTATCTGCCTACCTGTTGCAGGGTACTAACTGAGTGTATCTGTCTACCTGTTGCAGGGTACAAACTGAGTGTATCTGTCTACCTGTCGCAGGGTACAAACTGAGTGTATCTGCCTACCTGTTGCAGGGTACTAACTGAGTGTATCTGTCTACCTGTTGCAGGGTACAAACTGAGTGTATCTGTCTACCTGTTGCAGGGTACAAACTGAGTGTATCTGTCTACCTGTTGCAGGGTACAAACTGAGTGTATCTGTCTACCTGTTGCAGGGTACTAACTGAGTGTATCTGTCTACCTGTTGCAGGGTACTAACTGAGTGTATCTGTCTACCTGTTGCAGGGTACTAACTGAGTGTATCTGTCTACCTGTTGCAGGGTACTAACTGAGTGTATCTGTCTACCTGTTGCAGGGTACAAACTGAGTGTATCTGTCTACCTGTTGCAGGGTACAAACTGAGTGTATCTGCCTACCTGTTGCAGGGTACTAACTGAGTGTATCTGTCTACCTGTTGCAGGGTACTGAGTGTATCCGTCTACCTGTTGCAGGGTACTGAGTGTATCTGTCTACCTGTTGCAGGGTACAAACTGAGTGTTATTGTCTACCTGTTGCAGGATACAAACTGAGTGTATCTGTCTACCTGTTGCAGGGTACTAACTGAGTGTATCTGTCTACCTGTTGCAGGGTACAAACTGAGTGTATCTGCCTACCTGTTGCAGGGTACTAACTGAGTGTATCTGTCTACCTGTTGCAGGGTACAAACTGAGTGTATCTGTCTACCTGTCGCAGGGTACAAACTGAGTGTATCTGCCTACCTGTTGCAGGGTACTAACTGAGTGTATCTGTCTACCTGTTGCAGGGTACAAACTGAGTGTATCTGTCTACCTGTTGCAGGGTACAAACTGAGTGTATCTGTCTACCTGTTGCAGGGTACAAACTGAGTGTATCTGTCTACCTGTTGCAGGGTACTAACTGAGTGTATCTGTCTACCTGTTGCAGGGTACTAACTGAGTGTATCTGTCTACCTGTTGCAGGGTACTAACTGAGTGTATCTGTCTACCTGTTGCAGGGTACAAACTGAGTGTATCTGTCTACCTGTTGCAGGGTACAAACTGAGTGTATCTGTCTACGTGTTGCAGGGTACAAACTGAGTGTATCTGTCTACGTGTTGCAGGGTACAAACTGAGTGTATCTGTCTACCTGTTGCAGGGTACAAACTGAGTGTATCTGTCTACCTGTCGCAGGGTACAAACTGAGTGTATCTGTCTACCTGTTGCAGGGTACTAACTGAGTGTATCTGTCTACCTGTTGCAGGGTACTGAGTGTATCTGTCTACCTGTTGCAGGGTACAAACTGAGTGTATCTGTCTACCTGTTGCAGGGTACTAAGTGTATCTGTCTACCTGTTGCAGGGTACAAACTGAGTGTATCTGCCTACCTGTTGCAGGGTACTAACTGAGTGTATCTGTCTACCTGTTGCTGGGTACAAACTGAGTGTATCTGTCTACCTGTTGCAGGGTACAAACTGAGTGTATCTGTCTACCTGTTGCAGGGTACTAACTGAGTGTATCTGTCTACCTGTTGCAGGGTACAAACTGAGTGTATCTGTCTACCTGTTGCAGGGTACAAACTGAGTGTATCTGTCTACCTGTTGCAGGGTACAAACTTAGTGTATCTGTCTACCTGTTGCAGGGTACAAACTGAGTGTATCTGTCTACCTGTTGCAGGGTACTAACTGAGTGTATCTGTCTACCTGTTGCAGGGTACAAACTGAGTGTATCTGCCTACCTGTTGCAGGGTACAAACTGAGTGTATCTGTCTACCTGTTGCAGGGTACAAACTGAGTGTATCTTCTACCTGTTGCAGGGTACAAGGTGTCTGATACGATGAGGAAGGGGATCCTGGAGGTGGACATGTACGAGAACTCTGAGAAGGAGCTGATGCTGGGATGTTTGTCGTCGCTGGGTAAGTGAGATCGGATTCCCACGGGAAGCTCTCATTGGTCGCTGGGATTCATTAGTAAACTTCTCATGAGCCAATCTTTAAAATTGCATTCAGTATCAACATTTTTGAATCATGTAGGACTAAATATTGTCAAGATCTCTAGCCTCAAAGATCGAAATCAAAATGTATAATAAATACTTTTGGATCAAATTGGACAATTTGTGATATCATAGAAAATTGTTTTATTTTATTCAAACAATCAATTGAACATCCTTGACCCCCCCCCCCTCATATTCGACCAGTGTGTATACAAGTGAGTGGCCGAGACAGTCAAGTAGGTATACCTATATGTGTGGCGGCTCGTTGCAAGTAAGCCTGCTGCTCTGATTGGGCAAGGCAACGCGTTGAGCGCGTGGTCGCGTTGCCTCGTGCCAAACTACGCGGGCCATTGCGTCTTACCTTGGCAGGCGGTGCTCTATACTGTTGAGTGTTGTTAGTTCGTATTATTATCTCGTCGAAGCAACGCAATATAGGCTGTACGTCCACCTACCCTGCACAACTTCCGGTTTCGGTCGGTTTAGGGGGAATTGTATCATCGTTTTCAGTTTTCTAAAATATGCATAACATACAAAAGTTGAACTTTGAAATTGTAACATTGACCTCTGAAAGTATCAAAATTATTTTTTTCTTAAGTTTTTTGTTACCGGTACCGGAAATATTGCTACTTTAGTCCACTTTACGTTGCACTAAGTTTTGTAAAAAATAAGTAATTGTGTTCAACAATGTTCGTTGCGGCTCAAGCACGTAATTTGGTCTACAACCTAAGCTATCTATATTCAGTTGCATTATCTAAATTGTTTTAATCTACCGGTACGGCGAGTGTATTTGTACCGGTCGTTGAAAAAAATGATAAACAATAAACCGGTAAAGATAATGCACTAAATATAGCTTAGGTTGTAGAACAAAGTACGTTCTTGGACCACAGCAAACATTGTTGATCACAATTACTTATATTTTACAAAACTTAGTGCGACGTAAAGTGGATTAAAGTAGCAATATTGCCGGTACCGGTGGCTAAAAAATTAAGATTGATTGATATTTGGGCTTAAGAAATAAATAATTTTGGTACTTTCAGAGGTCAAAATTTTAAGTTCTTAGTGAAACTTTTGTGTTACAGATATTTTAGAAAACTGAAAACTGAGATACAACAGCCTTAAATTGCTCGCATAAAATTTGCAAAAAGTAAATCAAAATATGTCATCCCCGAGAGAATAAATGCTTTTCTGTTCCAATAAATATTTACGTTCTTCAAGTTAACTGGTTGTGTGTTGCAGCAACACATGACAATTACAAGGATCTCATTACTTGCTTCTCTTTATAATATACAAGACGAGGCGCATAAGCTTAATATTATGACGTCATTATCCCACGAAGAAATGAGTTGATCGGCTTAGGCCTACGACATGAAGACTATAATAATAATTGTTCGTAGGAATACCCGATGTAGGGTGCACACCAGCTTTACCTGATGTGCCCCTCCAGGTGGCTAACTATTTGTTAGAATGTATGGATAGCTGGGGAGGAATGTTCAAGGGCTATTATTAGGACTTAATCCCAGCAGTTGCCTTTACGACTGAAGAAAACCTCGGAAAATACCTTCAGTCAGGACTGCCGGTGGTCGGAATCGAACCGGCGACCTCCCGAATTAAAGTCTTGTGTCCTACCGCTGAGCCACGTCCGTCGGTATGCAGACTATATTGGAATTCAAATTTATAACCGTATTGACATTAACATCAGAGCTTTGATTAATGTACATTTATTTAAAAAATCAGTAACATCTTGGATATGAAAGAGAGCAGTTCGTGGTGGATATAAATGTTCGGGTATCACTTTTGCGAGTTATTTATTTCTTTTATTTCATTATTTTATATTTTGTATTCTAGTTTATAAGTCCACTAGATATTATTGTAAGTGTAAACGTGTACACGGTTCCGTGATCAGTAAACGATCTCCCCCCCCCACCCCCCCCCCCCCCCCCCCCGCCCCAAGACTTATTCTCGGCGTGCAATTTTATTTCCGTAGGCCTACTTATCAGAGTCAATACAGACTCCGGAAGGACTTGTGATTGCTTAGCGGTGGTCAATTATTATGTAGTGAACGTGTAATGACCAGTCAAGATACTATCAACATTGTAGAGACCTTTGTAATCTTTGATACTATGAACAATGTTTTTGTTTTTTTGCGCTTCTTAATTGTAGCATTACGCGTGTACGCGTGTACGCGCGTTGGTGGACGAGGTGTACACGTTTATAGTGGAGAACACGTGTTTTGACATCCCTGAAGCCCACTCTTGTACATGGATACAGAGGGTTATTGCCTGCTAGTGCCCTACTTTGGTCTCCCTGCTCTCGAGCGGGTAAAATACAATAAATAGAAGATACAATATCGTGTTGTTTGCCCGACAGCCGGCAGCGCCATCTGGCTGATGGTGGCCACATTCTTCAAGCTTCCGATCTCCGGCACCCACAGCATCGTGGGCGCCACCGTCGGCTTCTCCCTGGTGTCTCGGGGCTTCGCGGGACTGCACTGGGGGACCCTGGGCACCATAGGTGAGTTGCATGTTGCATGTGTATTGAAGCTTCCGATCTCCGGCACCCACAGCATCGTGGGCGCCACCGTCGGCTTCTCCCTGGCGTCTCGGGGCTGCGCGGGACTCCACTGGGGGACCCTGGGCACCATAGGTGAGTTACCTGTTGCATGTGTATTGAAGCTTCCGATCTCCGGCACCCACAGCATCGTGGGCGCCACCGTCGGCTTCTCCCTGGTGTCTCGGGGCTTCGCGGGACTCCACTGGGGGACCCTGGGCACCATAGGTGAGTTACCTGTTGCATGTGTATTGAAGCTTCCGATCTCCGGCACCCACAGCATCGTGGGCGCCACCGTCGGCTTCTCCCTGGTGTCTCTGGGCTTCGCGGGACTCCACTGGGGGACCCTGGGCACCATAGGTAAGTTACCTGTTGCATGTGTATTGAAGCTTCCGATCTCCGGCACCCACAGCATCGTGGGCGCCACCGTCGGCTTCTCCCTGGTGTCTCTGGGCTTCGCGGGACTCCACTGGGGGACCCTGGGCACCATAGGTGAGTTACCTGTTGCATGTGTATTGAAGCTTCCGATCTCCGCCACCCACAGCATCGTGGGCGCGCCACCGTCGGCTTCTCCCTGGTGTCTCGGGGCTTCGCGGGACTGCACTGGGGGACCCTGGGCACCATAGGTGAGTTACCTGTTGCATGTGTATTGAAGCTTCCGATTTCCGGCACCCACAGCATCGTGGGCGCCACCGTCGGCTTCTCCCTGGCGTCTCGGGGCTTCGCGGGACTCCACTGGGGGACCCTGGGCACCATAGGTGAGTTACCTGTTGCATGTGTATTGAAGCTTCCGATCTCCGCCACCCACAGCATCGTGGGCGCCACCGTCGGCTTCTCCCTGGCGTCTCTGGGCTTCGCGGGACTCCACTGGGGGACCCTGGGCACCATAGGTGAGTTACCTGTTGCATGTGTATTGAAGCTTCCGATCTCCGGCACCCACAGCATCGTGGGCGCCACCGTCGGCTTCTCCCTGGCGTCTCGGGGCTTCGCGGGACTCCACTGGGGGACCCTGGGCACCATAGGTGAGTTACCTGTTGCATGTGTATTGAAGCTTCCGATCTCCGGCACCCACAGCATCGTGGGCGCCACCGTCGGCTTCTCCCTGGTGTCTCGGGGCTTCGCGGGACTCCACTGGGGGACCCTGGGCACCATAGGTGAGTTACCTGTTGCATGTGTATTGAAGCTTCCGATCTCCGGCACCCACAGCATCGTGGGCGCCACCGTCGGCTTCTCCCTGGTGTCTCGGGGCTTCGCGGGACTCCACTGGGGGACCCTGGGCACCATAGGTGAGTTACCTGTTGCATGTGTATTGAAGCTTCCGATCTCCGCCACCCACAGCATCGTGGGCGCCACCGTCGGCTTCTCCCTGGTGTCTCGGGGCTTCGCGGGACTCCACTGGGGGACCCTGGGCACCATAGGTGAGTTACCTGTTGCATGTGTATTGAAGCTTCCGATCTCGGCCACCCACAGCATCGTGGGCGCCACCGTCGGCTTCTCCCTGGTGTCTCGGGGCTTCGCGGGACTGCACTGGGGGACCCTGGGCACCATAGGTGAGTTACCTGTTGCATGTGTATTGAAGCTTCCGATCTCCGGCACCCACAGCATCGTGGGCGCCACCGTCGGCTTCTCCCTGGTGTCTCGGGGCTTCGCGGGACTGCACTGGGGGACCCTGGGCACCATAGGTGAGTTACCTGTTGCATGTGTATTGAAGCTTCCGATCTCCGGCACTCACAGCATCGTGGGCGTCACCGTCGGCTTCTCCCTGGTGTCTCGGGACTTCGCTGGACTCCACTGGGGGACACTGGGCACCATAGGTGAGTTACCTGTTGCATGTGTATTGAAGCTTCCGATCTCCGGCACCCACAGCATCGTGGGCGCCACCGTTGGCTTCTCCCTCGGGGACCCGGTGAGTTACCTGTTGCATGTCTCTCTCTACTGTGCAGTCATGTATACCTTGCGTGTGTCGTACAAGGTCGAATCTCTGCCCCACCCTATCTGGTGTCTGGGAGAAGATTCGTCCGCGTGTTCGTAGTAGAACCGTTTACTAAAGGTGGTTCAACGTTTGCTTACGAGTCGACGTAGCCGAGTCAATGGTACCAACTTAATTGTTTACTGTATAGTTCCTAGTTCCTCTAATTGAAACGGGTACATTGGGTATTATTTACGACCTTCCGTTGGTTACCTGTAATGGTGGGCGTGGCCAAACAGGCGTGTGCACTCTTCTCAGCGGAAGACTGCATTTACGAATGTGTGAAAGAACGCCGGGAATCTGTTGATTTTCGTTGAATGGAATTTTGTTGGTATGCGAATACTTACGTTGGGGCTACTGTATATTATGTTAGGCCTATGTGTAGCACGTACCTTTTGTATGTGTCGTAGTCGTACGTACAAGGTCTAATCTCTGTCCAACCCAACCCTATCTGCTGCCTTGGAAAGCTTGGAGCTGTCTGTAATGGAGATGAGTGCTTTGCAGGCGAAAGGGGATCTAACATCTATGACCCCCCACAGTACTACATAATATATATACTAGGAAAACGCTCTGTTTGACGCGTTGATAAGCGAGCGCGTCAATATCTACGAACTTTCTGGCGAAAAGATTTCAATGCTAATACAAACAACAATTAACAACAATTCAAGAATGCGCATTGCAAATTTTTTTCTAATTTCCATAGCTATTATACTTCCCGATATTGTTGGATGCAGTGCAATGTGCGTTGCTAAGAAATTTCGTGGTCATGTTTTCGCCGCGGTCCGCCACCGTTACTAACAGTCATTGACGGCAATAGAAATGTAATTTCTTCCTCTAATATGTATCAAATCGCGTTTACATTAGTATATTCGTGACCGGACAAAAAATTACTATAAGATAGCCACCTCACATTTTGCCGTTACTGCGTTTTAGAAAAAATATTTTCGAGTAACTTTCGTGTAACTTTGCCAATACTTATCAGATCGCCATTACATTAACATATTCGTGACCGGAAAAATCTGTAGAAAAATCTGGCTATCTCACATTTTGCCGCCATTTTGTTTCAGAAAAATATTTTGCAGTAACTATGGTGTAACTTTGTAACTTTTCGAACGATTTTGCCTCAAAACTATACACCTTCAATCCACATCGAGGCTTGTAGATGGTCCAAATTTCAAAATGTGCATTTCAAAATTTTTTCTAATTTCCATAGCTATTATACTTCCCGATATAATTGAATGCAGTACAATTTGCGTTGCTAAGAATTTTCGTTATCTGTCTAGTGTTTTCGCCGCGGTCCGCCACCGCTACTTACAGTTATTGAGTGTAACTTTGTAACTTTTGGAACGATTTTGCCTCAAAGTATACACCTTCAGTCCACATCGAGGCTTGTGATGGTCCAAATTTCAAGTTGATCGGACTTTCCGTTCGACCGCTATCGACAGACATAAAAACAAAACAAAAAACAAACAGAACGAAGTGCCATAAGAGTCTAGTACAAAAAAAAAAAAAAAAAACAGAACGAAGTGCCATAAGAGTCTTGTGGAGACGCTCGCTTCGCTCGCTTAATTATAATGACTAGGAAAACGCTCTGTTTGACGCGTTGATAAGCGAGCGCGTCAATATCTACGAACTTTCTGGCGAAAAGTTTTCAATGCTAATACGAACAACAATTAACAACAATTCAAGAATGCGCATTGCAAAAATTGTTCTTATTTCCATGGCTATTATACTTTCCGACATTGTTGGATGCAGTGCAATGTGCGTTGCTAAGAATTTTCGTGGTCATGTTTTCAATACGGTCCACCACCGTTACTAACACTTATTGACAGCAATAGAAATGTAATTTCTGCCTCTAATACGTATTGGATCGCGTTTACATTAGTATATTCGTGACCGGACAAAAATTTACTATAAGATAGCCACCTCTCCACATTTTGCCGTTACTGCGTTTTAGAAAAATATTTTCGAGTAACTTTCGTGTAACTTTGCCAATATTTATCAGATCGCCATTACATTAACATATTCGTAATCGGAAAAATCTGTAAAAAAATCTGGCTATCTCACATTTTGCCGCCATTTTGTTTCAGAAAAATATTTTGCAGTAACTATGGTGTAACTTTGTAACTTTTCAAACGATTTTGCCTCAAAACCATACACCTTCAATCCACATCGAGGCTTGTGGATGGTTCAAATTTCAAGTTGATCGGACTTTCCGTTCGACCGCTATCGACGGACATAAAAAAAAAAAAAAAACAAAAAAACAAACAAACAAACAAACAAACAAACAAACAAACAAACAAACAAAAAACAGAACGAAGTGCCATAAGAGTCAAGTGGAAACGCTCGCTTCGCTCGCTTAATAATTTTAATAATTTATATTATATAACACGTTCTTTGAGTTACATTTTGCCGGCGTGTTTTGTGAGCTGGGACGATAACTTTAGGAAATCATTTCGCAATCCATTCTCCTACGCATTCAGTTCATTAGGGATTAATGTGTTATTATATATATTTTAAACGGAAATAATGTTTTCTTGTAGTTCGCATTAGAAGGCTACTATACTGAGAGAGCATGAGAACGTTGTAGAAACTCCAAAACTATTTGGTTGGATTAGATGTATATTTTGTAGACGTGAGTTGTGGGTCGCGTACAACAAACAAATGAAACAATGCAGGTCGTACAGTAGACTGTAAACCCGTCTACTCGGCACACATAGGAAAGTTCTACGAGCATTTATCTCAACTCTCAACTCAACTCTACTCTTACTTTGTTTATTGTAAATCAACCTATTTTTTTCGTTCAAATTCGTATTTATATTGTTTTTTCTTGAAAATATCAACTCACGTACAATATAATTTAGTGGAATTAAAATAACGGAATTTATTTGTATTACTAGATGGTTTATTTAATTGGATGATCGTTGACAGCTCGACGGTCTATTATAGAGATTAGATCTTTCACTGCCTCTCTTCGCCCGTGCGCGGACGCTGGTGGGAGTAAGAGGGGAAGACATTCCGCATAACTCGGGTGAACTGTTTAGTTGACGGCCACTGTAGATAGACAGATGAGTAGATCGATAGTTGACGGCCACTGTAGATAGACAGATGAGTAGATCGATAGTTGACGGCCACTGTAGATAGACAGATGAGTAGATCGATAGTTGACGGCCACTGTAGATAGACAGATGAGTAGATCGATAGTTGACGGCCACTGTAGATAGACAGATGAGTAGATCGATAGTTGACGGCCACTGTAGATAGACAGATGAGTAGATCGATAGTTGACGGCCACTGTAGATAGACAGATGAGTAGATCGATAGTTGACGGCCACTGTAGATAGACAGATGAGTAGATCGATAGTTGACGGCCACTGTAGGGCCTAGATAGACAGATGAGTAGATCGATAGTTGACGGCCACTGTAGGGCCTAGATAGACAGATGAGCAGATCGATAGTTGACGGCCACTGTAGGGCCTAGATAGACAGATGAGTAGATCGATAGTTGACGGCCACTGTAGATAGACAGATGAGTAGATCGATAGTTGACGGCCACTGTAGATAGACAGATGAGTAGATCGATAGTTGACGGCCACTGTAGATAGACAGATGAGTAGATCGATAGTTGACGGCCACTGTAGATAGACAGATGAGTAGATCGATAGTTGACGGCCACTGTAGATAGACAGATGAGTAGATCGATAGTTGACGGCCACTGTAGGGCCTAGATAGACAGATGAGCAGATCGAGGCGTGTTCCTGTTCAGAGTTCCATAACGCTACTTCATAGTTGAGAGGAAACGCGTTAATGAGCGGTGATGATCATTCCCAAGTATTTTTACCAGGAAACCGAGTTGTTTGCAGATGTTTCTGATTTCCTTCCTGACGTAGTGACGCTATTTATACTGATGACGCAATCAGACGGTTCCGTCAAGTGGCCGCTTGTTGCATTGGATTCGTCGACCCCCCCTTATTGTGATTCAGATATCATTCAGCGTACTCGGGACAGCGTTACTGTTCGTACTGAAAGATTTTCAGATCACTGTTGTTAAATGGCGCCAGAATTGTGGTTTTTTAAGAACTAAAAAAATATTGCGTGACGTGATGTTGAACAACATCAAGAATATTTGAACTGTGTAAGTCCTACAGTATTTTTATTATTAAAAAAACTGGACTATTAAAGTTTCGAATATTTTTATCGTTATTATTTTTAGATTACCAATAAAACAAACGTAATTTTATTAAAATATGTGTGCTATTTTAAAACTATTTTTTTTTTTTTAGTTCTTATGAAACCACAAGTCGAGCATTTATCACTTTTTTCAATATTGTGTAGCGTTCTCATGATATTACTAATAAAAAATTTAAAAAAACGTGAATTTCGTGCGGTTTATGGTTAGACTATATCCGTGGCCGTTAACCCACGTTTGCAACGCGCCACTTTTACACACGTAGTTTAAAGGAGATTGAAACATTAACCTCAGAAAATACAAACATTATTTTTACGGCGAGTGTATTTGTACCGGTCGATCAAAACAATGATAAACAAAATACCAATAAAGATAATTAATAAATTAATAGCTTAGATTGGAGAACAAAGTACGTTCGTGAACCGCAATAAACATTGTTGATCACAATTACGTTTTTTTTTTAATTCAACTTATAGTGCTACGTGAAGTGGATTAAAGTATAGCAATATTGCCGGTGTAACAGAATATCTTTACCCTTGGAATATTATTTCTCAGATTGCGTTACACGTTGCGAAGCGAACTTCAGAGGAAAACGTGGGGTCTCAAAATAACCTTGACCTAACCTAACCTAACGTAACCTAACTTATCCTAACCTAACATAACCTAACTAACCCAATTTAACCTTAGTATAACGTAGCTATAACCTTTCCTTTGTTCGCAACGTGTAACGGCTGTTTGAGTGAGCGCGGGTATTAGTAATGATGGGCTATGCGTAAAGATATTCCAATACACCGGTACCGGTGGCTGAAAAATTAAGAACAAAATAACAATGGTACTTTCAGAGGTCAATGTTTCAATTTCAAAGTTAAACTTTTGTATGTTACGCATTGTGCCTGGAATTGTTAATTCTGTTTTTGGATAAATAAATGATAATAGTAATAATTCACATTTTAAACTTTCGCGGCCCGGTAATAATGAAATAAAATTGTAATAACGGTGATACAACAGCCTCCTGCGTAATTCACAAATCCGCGTATACAACGCGAGTACATATCGTAATCAGTGGCGTAACTAGGAATTATTATTTAGGACGGGGGGGGGGGGGGGGGGGTAATAAGGTAAAAGTGAGATGAGGGGACTTAAAGCGGTATGGGGCGAAGTCCCAGCCGCCGGAGGCCTCTTCGCCGAATGCGAAAATTTCTTTTTCACGTTTATAATTATTTCGTGCCTTTTAGACTCAAAGAAAACTACTCGAACCACTACTCGTTTGTTTGTATTATATTGAAGTTATGCAGCTAGTGTTACAGTATAGGTATTAATTATAGTTCTAAATAAGAATTGCATAGAAATTCTGTTTTCAGTGTTTTATGGTTGTTCAATATAATCTCAATATGAAGTGAAACATTGTGGTCACAAGTCTCATACTTCTAAATTTTAATTCACAGACCGTGATATTGTAATATTAGATTAATGCATCTTTATTTATAGGTACCCTCAGTTTTACTTGTTCGAGCGAAAGGTATATTGGTTGTTTGTAGATGAACAGAAAAATAATTGAATTATTGAAAGAAATTTATGAAAAATATAATGAAAATGTTGTTTGTTGCGATTGTTATACACTGGCGGTCTAGGGACCTTACTAAGTAAATGTATCATTCTCGATGTAGTTCGGGGGGGGGGTTATACCCCCCCCCCACCCAAGTTACGCCACTGATCGTAATTAAAACTGTGTCTCAAGGGTAAAACTACTTGCGTTCAGGTCTTATTTCACTGCGGTATTCATAGATCAGCTTTATTACACACGGCTGTGTTTATCTAAGGTTCCCGCCATTGAAAGACGGCTGCAAAAACAACAGACGTCAAGTTCTACATCTTTATGTAGACAGCGCACGGTAAATTATCCCTTGATTCCCTATCCCTTCCCTTTTATCCCTTTAGTCGTACGCTGCGTGGCAATTATACATAAATGTAGCTGACTGACTGAGTCCTCATGTAATGGCACCGCATTGGTTCTAATTATAGTTCGTTCTTATTACTGCATTCTAGCTGTAATAAGTTCACTTTGTTGGACGCGCAATAGTCGTAAAATTATGCCGTAACTTTACAAGAAGCCCGTCTATATTTATTCTTTTCTAGGGCAAAGTCGCTCGCACAACTTACGTTACATATTATGTATAATACATACACACAATGCCAACAGTTTATAAGATTAACAACTATAACGAGCAATAACAAATGCCACGACGACCAAGTCCAAGCTGCACATAGCTTCTGTTTCATTGTCCGTGTAAAGTTGGCCCGAAGTAAGTATTCTCTTGCTTACGACACAGCCGAGTCCAATGGTAGTAACTATACTTCTATCTAATTGAAACAGGTATATTAGGGATAATTTACGACATACCGTTTGTTGCCTGGAAAGGTGGGCGTGGCTAATTAAGCTTGTGCACTCTACTCAGCGGAAGACAGCGTGCATTTACGAATGTGTGAAAGAACGTCAAGAATCTGTTGTTTTTCTTTGAATTAGCGCACATGTAAGATGCGGTAGATAAGCGGCGCGCGGTATTCATTCCTGATGCGGGGTCTCATGCTCTGACGCTGGCGTACAGCGTTAGTCGTTGGCCAATCAGGCAACGGAACGTCGTACGCGACTCCTCCCCTTTTCAAAAAGGATTCATTTCTATTTGCCCAACGACGAACGCTATACGCCAGCGTTGGACCATGAGAACCCAGCATTAGCAGTTCATGCGGCATCACAACAGTTAAGTATGATTGATAACGCGGTTATAACAATGCATTTCATATACAAGTATCACAGCCGCTTGTGATCGTCTCCGACGGTTGGTGGTACAATCATGTTATGCCTCTTAGTGAGCCCAATACAAATAATTACCATAACAATTACCTCAATCAAGTCTTGAGCTCTCTTCTGAAAGTTTTGCAAGGCCGTACGTAACAAAAGCCAGTCGTCGATATTTCTTTGCATTACACGAGGCAAGTATGCTAGAGGGTTGTTTGTTGCCAGACACGTATCAGGGCGCCTGGCAGTCAGCCAACACTCATACACATACAGTGGCATGTTGGTTTCGACCTAAACCCTACTTGACACAGATCCATGAGGGATCAGTTACGTCTTTAGGCTGGATACCTGGACATTCTTAACACACTGGGCGTGTCAAATGAGGCTATGTGCACTCTACTAAGGGGAAGTATTTTTATTTACGAATGTGTGAAATAAAGCGGTCAGGAATCTGTTCATTTTCGTTGAAACAGCGTGCGTGAAAGGGGCGATAGATAAGGATCTGAGGTTGGTATGAGACTAAAGTTCAATCACCCTTGAGAACAACAGTAGATGAATGTAGTCGGATCCTATTTTACCCGCTAAAAGCGGCCATGAAAAGGTTTTGTACAGAAATCTCGAAAACATTCGCCTACAGAAGTCGAAGTGCGTTCAATTACAGAGCACTGAAATGTTACAATTGTGAGGGTGAATGTTTTCTAGATGCCGTTTGAGTGGGGTGGAAAGAGCATGACCCGAGAGGGAACAACAGATCGAGGCTCCATTCATCCACTATGTTTCCCAACGCTGATTCCACTGTAGTCACGTTGGGCAGTGGGGTACTCGAGCCTACTGTCGGGGTGCAGACTCAGGGTGAATGAGAGGACTCGTGTCCCGAAACAGATACTTTCGTCATAGACCAGGGACTCGTTGCGAATCAGCTGGCGTTATTTGACCTAAGGGCTCGCTGCTCGACCACGCACTACTCATCTATACCGAGTGATGCACACGATAATCGATTATATATCGTTCGATATTCGAATTCAATAAAATTACGATAATCGATAATAAAAATATTATCGTATGGTTTGTTTTCTGGAAAAGCGTGTTCGTAATGCGTAATTTTGTTCTTCTTGCCAGAGTCACGGGCTCACGGCAGATGTGGCGAAGAAATGTTGCTATATCGTTATGCGCTCGGTTAGGCGACGTAATATCACGGAATCTGTTAAAGATTGTTTCGTGTTTGTATATTTATTATCGTTCCATATTGTCGATCGATAATATAGTACATCCATCTTGTCGACTATCGATATTTTTTATTTTATAGTTGTGCATCGATCCCTACATGACGGAAGCATCTGATGTACCGCGACGACTTGAGACGCGTGTGCGTGTGTACGTACGCGTGTGAGGCCTACTAAGGTGTTACACACACAAATCGTGTCACTCTTGATATAAGCCGGGATTGTGTAACGTTACGTTTATGAGCGACATAAAGCTAAAGATAACTTTGAGATGTGTTTCAAGGTTGAAACAACTATATTATACAAGCCTGGAAGACTGCACAGAGTTGTGTTTAATTGCTGAGCTTGCGAAGATGAGTCTAATGACGAACACAAACGCTTCCGTGCAATTACGACAGTTTGTAGCGGTGTTAATTGATACCAAATGATCTTGTGACAATCGTGGAAGACGAGGATTGTGACGTCACGTTTACTGACGAGAGAGAGAAAGAGAGAGAGAGAGAGAGAGAGAGAGAGAGAGAGAGAGAGAGAGAGAGAGAGAGAGAGAGAGAGAGAGAGAGAGAGAGAGAGAGGGGGAGAGAGAGAGAGAGAGAGAGAGAGAGAGAGAGAGAGAGAGAGAGAGAGAGAGAGAGAGAGAGCCTTAAAATGGTCTGCGTTTCAAATGGAAACAATAAAATAAATAATCTACAGTTAGAAAAAAAATCGAGAAGAAAGGATTTGTGCTCAGTTTTCAAAAACAGTTTGTTTTTCATTGATTATTTGTTATTGCACGACGTACTCGACGGCTACACTAGGTCATAATATGACGTCTTCCGAATCAGTTTCATTATACATCGCGGGGGTCATCACATGGGGTGGTCGTCAAGGGAGAGCAGGGCTAAGTGGGGGGGGGAGTCTCTTTTCGTCGCCTCTTACGAGGGGCACAGTCACCCTGGCCCTATTCTACCCCGGGCCCAGAATTTCGTTGAAATCACCCACAATTGTCGGTATCGGGATCGCAATCCGGCAATCTAGCACTTGCAGTGTTGTTATGGCGCTGTCGCAATGAAATAAATTGTATGGTCGCGATCCCCATCCCGGTCACGATGCCGTGCTGTCGTCATTACGGACGTAATGTGTTGGCAAGTAGAACTGCATTTTGTCCCGACCTAGACTCCAGCTCAGATCTCAGCCTTTGTAAACCGATCTAATCGTTATGTCGGTAAAACAACTGTTATGATGCACAATGGTTTCTTTGTAGTTTTAGTTTTATAGTGCTCTTCTTTGAGGCGTTTCCATTATTACGCGTTGACTTGTTTTTTTCATTTTCATTTCATTATTGCCATTCACTGTCTACGCTCATATTTCCATTCACATTAGCTTTTATAAATATAGGAATATAAATACAACCACAAATATAATACTTTGATAACTGAAACCGGAAACTGGAATATTCGTTTGAACTGTGACCCATTGGCGCAAAAATTGATTTATTGATCGGCTCATAAAATAACTTGTCGTGACCTATTTGTGCGGTTGTAATGTTTTGATTTGTTGTTTACATCGAGCAAGCTGTCTTAAGCATAATTTTATCTGAGCTTTTTTATTACCAGAGTCCACTATGGATGATGAACATATAAAACGAGTGAATGCACAACTGAGACTTATTTATTCTGAACGTCCTTCAGTCGACTTGTCGCTAAAATAAGCACAACGCATGTTTGGCTGGCAATGCACTCACTATATCTTAACCCTGAAACAATAATGGGTTTTTAATGAGCCACCGTTAACCGTTCCAAATGCATATCTAATTTTGGAGTTAGTTATTTAGAATACTGCTCTATATAAAAATCACTGTTTTTGTGATTTCAACATTGGCCTACAACAAAAATAATTTACTTCTAATTTAAACATAAATTCTGTAATTTCTGATTTCATGCAGCATCTTTTCTTTTCATCATTCATAATATTGTAACTCTTGTTTTCTATTTTCTTTTTTGTATATTTCATTGTTTCTGGGTTGTTGTATTGTTAAGTTTAAGGCTGTTGTATCACCTTTTTCAGTTTTCTTACATGTGTGTAAAATACAAAAGATTAACACTGTTATTAAAACATTGACCTCTGAAAGTTCCAAAATTCTTTTTTTCTTAATTTTTCAGCCACCGGTACCGGCAATATTGCTACTTTAATCCACTTCACGGCGCAATAAGTTTTGTTAAATATACGTTATTGTGATCAACCATGTTTATTGCCGTTCAAGAACGTACTTTGGTCTACACATTAAGTTATAGTATTCAGTTGCATTATCTTTATTGTTTTTTTTTGTTTATCATAGTTTTAATTGACTGGTACAAATTCACTCTCCTTACTAGTAGATTAATTAAAACAATGATAAATAAAAAAAGTTCAACTTTTGTATGTTATGCATATTTTAGAAAACTTAAAACGATGATACATCCCCCTTAACTTGTTTTTATTATCTTTTCCAGGTTTTATTATATAATTTGATATGATCATTGCTATATTTGGTGTTTAATTAGTTAAAGTATGGGTTGGTAGTCACTCCTTGTGTTTAGAGCTGTGCTCTTTTCTGCCAACCCCTACTCAGTATTTTTCATATGAATTGGAATATTTAATAAATAAACTTATTTCTGATTTTAGCATTACCCAATGCCTATTACCGTACCGTATTAATGCCTATAACATAACGCCAATACTGATGTCCTGGAAGTAACAGAAATAACCGCAGCGCTGCTCTAGAACGTCAAGGGGGTTTTGGAGGTGCGTCTTACCGCAGAGCCACCTCTATTGGTAACGCCAATACAAATGTCCTGGAAGTAACAGAAATAACCGCAGCGCTGGCTCTAGAACTCTGGTAAAGGGGGTTTTGGAGGTGCGTCTTACCGCCTAGCCACCTCTACCGGTAATGCCAATACAGATGTCCTGGAAGTAACAGAAATAACCGCAGCGCTGACTAGAACTCTGGTAAAGGGGGTTTTGGAGGTGTGGCTTTGTTTTAATCAAGTCAGTCTTTCAAAACCCTCTCTATTAGTCTTTAACTAACAGCTGAAAGCAGTTTGGAAGAATCGTGCATCAAGTGTGGCCCGACCTGAAGGAAACAGACGCATCGCCAGTAGCAACACTTGTACATGTAATCATTTGTTATCATTTGCAGTTGTCATTGGTATGTGAACATCAAGGCATGAGCTAGATGTCTTGTTCACAGCTGTGATTGAACGATTGAGTGCTGGAGTGTTGGTTAAGTTGTTCCAACGTTAGTATCACCCCCCTATAACCACCCCCCGACGTCATATGACCTATTAATTGTCGAGTACTTCGTTAATCACCAAATAATAATAATTAATAATCATTATAGTAATCCTACTAATCATGATAATGATGATAATCATGATAATAATGATGATGATAATGATAATTGAAACAGAACCTCTTTATGATTGATTGAAATTTGGGCTTAACGTCCCATATTTTTACAACTCTGCTAATCGAGACGATGAGTGAGTGAAATATGAATATTATGGGGGTGTTTTGTAGGAAAGGGGCAAGTAGGAGGGCGGGGAGGAAAAGCGAAAGGGGAGGATGTAATGTACAAATAATAACATGAACGTAGCCTACGGTCTTGCAGACACAAACACATTTTGCTCTTCGATTAATCGTACTTACACACAGATACAGATACTTGTTTTAAAATGTTGTTTTGTTTGTATGCACGGATTTAAAAAAAAGTAGTGTTGGCATTTTCAGAAGTCATTGTTTCAGTTTCAAATTTAAACGTTTGTTTGTTATGCATATTTCAGAATACTCTTTAAAAAAAATACTGTCGACAAATATTGCATGATGAGGTTGGCTGTGCTGCGCGTGCCTGATTGTGCCGACTGTTCACGTCCTTGCCGGGCTAGCAAAATAACCCGCGCTTCAAACACAAATATTTCCGGTGGTAAAGTCGTCCCACAGTAACTTTGTGGACGCTGACGTCATAGATGAGTGCGCCTTTGACCAACCAAATGTCAGTACTTGGCTTCGACTCACTCATCTATGATGCCAGCATTCACAAGGTTGCTTTGGTACCACTTTACAGGGTTATTTACTTACTTCACATTTCCTTCGTTGCTCTACAGCGTGGGGGAGACCCGCGGAGTACCTTAGAACTAGAGCTCTAAACCCAATGATCTAGCCACCGAATAAAACAGCTGCTCTGGCTTACAAGCCTAGTTTTGCACCAGTTATTTATGATTTATACATTCAATGGGTGCCGCCATGAGAGCATACTTGACTAATGTTACCCAAGTCTAAAGTTACCCCAGCTCAACGTAAGTATTCTCATGCTCGCGAAATAGCCGAATTCAATAGTACCAACTTAATGTTGTACTTCTCCAGTTCCTGTCATTAATTGAAACGAGGTCCAGAAGGAACAATTTATAACCTTGAGTTGGTTACCTGGAAATCCTAACACAGCAGGTATGACTAATGAGGCTTATGCACTCTACTATAAGCACAAGACTGCCTTTACGAATGCACGTAAGAATGTCAGGAATGTGTTGATTTTCGGCGAAACAGCGTGCATAAAATGAGCCTTGTAATATGGACCTGAGGTCAGTATTAGATTTATTACATTGGTACTACTACTACTAGTACTAGTATATGGGGAGGCGTAGCAAGTGCACAGAGAGCGTTGCGACCGATCCGGCCAACGGTCACTGAATATTGGATACACACCATTTTCAACAATATGAATTCTTAACTCATTGCAAAACTATTTGACTTCTTTGGAATCTTTGGATAATTTTACAATAATAAGTAGTGCACTGACACCTCGATGGGGTTTCGGTTAGTAGCACAAGACTGAATTCCAAAAATATCCATGTGACCGTGTTTTGTTTCGGACAAACATTGAATGTGCACCAATCAAAAAAAGATACAACAATGGAGTTGCCTAGCAACACATTGTTTGTACGCGTGTGATATCACAACCACCTCAATTGAGTCTTGTGCTATTCTAGCAGGCGGAGATCAGTGGTCGGAACGCTCGCAGCGCTGCAGTGTAGTCGTTTGTTGTACGCCTCCCCATACACACACTCACTCTCACAGCAATGGTAGCTTCCTTACTTGTTCACATTCTAAGTGCTGTGTGCTTTATCGTTTCATTTATTGATTTTTATACTTGATACAATATTTACTTTTTCTATATACATTTATAGTTAGTTCTTCTACAATAAATGACAATACTTGCTGTTTCAGTGGCATCGTGGTTCATCTCGCCTCTCCTGTCCGGGATGATGTCGGTGCTCCTGTACAAGATGATCCGGAAGCTGATCCTGGACAGCCCTCGCCCACTCAGCTCCGGACTCCGGGCTCTGCCCTTCTTCTACGGGGTCACCATCATCATCAACGTGTTCTCCATAGTCCACAACGGACCCAAGCGTGAGTACATCCCTCACTAGAAGCGCAGTGTTTCTTTTTAAGGTAGCTCGAGCCGTATCCTTTAACCACAGCTTTAACTGTTCTAACAACATCGATCGTAAAACTCTTAAAACTGCCAAATGTTTGTTTATATTGGTGTAAAATTATTTTATTCCCAACAATATGTGTTGGCATGTAAAAAAGTACGAGTGATCGATGCAATTTTCTTTTAATATGAAGTTATAAAAAATGAGTTTATGCAATATTTTTTTAATTTAATTATGCAAATAAATATTTTAACGTGGTTTTTGAACCGTAATATTAAAAATCGTTCAGATATAGTATGTTTCATATTTGATTTTAGTTTTCTAAGACTTATTAATACAATACTACTTTTTTGTGAACATTATGTGATTGTTTGTTTTGTTTTCTTGTAGGTATTTATACCGATGTATAATTCATACCGATTTTGCATTTAATATTGTGTTTTTGCTTGTTTTATCAAATACACTTGTGGAATTGTATGATTCTGTTGTGTGTGTAAAATAAATAATAATAATAATTTACAGAAGAGGTCTATAAAATATAAATGTAACTAAATGTCAATATGTCATCCAAATTTCAACTTTCAACTTCAAGTTCAATGTATGTACGTATTACAGTCAAGGAAGAATAATAATAATACATGTAAAAAACAAATCTAGGTCCTACTTTCTGTTTAATATGAATTGTAGGCCTACTTCCTATTTTATCTTTATGTGAATTTATCTTGAATGTTATTAATCACTCTATGAACAATTAAAATAATTAAATTAATATAATGCCCTTCCATGTATTGCAAACTGTAGGTTCCCTACAACGAGGAAATGCGCTGGGAACCAAATAATTAAATAAACAGATAACATTTCTTTTTTAAATGTCACATTTTGTGTTGCCAGTGCTGTACTTCGACCTGCTCCCGTGGTGGGTGGCTCTGCTCATCAGCCTAGCGGTGGGTCTCGTAGTGATGGCGGCGGTGCAGTTCCTCCTGGTGCCCTACCAGCGGAAGCAGTGTCTCGGTGAGCATAGCAGCGCAACCAGGCCATTGTATTCACAGTCACTGAGAGCCTCCGTGTGGCACTATAACACGACTGGACTTTATATTCAGTGTTTATCCTACTCAGTTAGACCTGCGTATGTATATGTATGAAATGATACTGCAAAATCTAAAATAGCAAGAATAACAAAACAAACTAGTAACTACTGTACAATTGAAAAAAGAAAAATAACAATATAATTGAATTGTGAAAAAAGCTTTTACCTATGAGACATATATAAATATGCTCAATCAAATATCAAATAGAAACAGTGATCGGTCATTCCAATTCGAAAATTGAGATGCTGTGGTCCAATCCTCTTCTTTCTACCCTAATAAACTCTGTAAAACATCAATCCACGATGTGGGATATATATTTTTTTTTCTGTGCTGGTCTTTGAGACCATACAATGCAGTTATAATACTGATTTACGCAAAGGTACTATTAATGTAACTGAACGTCAATATAATATATAATTCAACAATGCGATACTGTGATACAACAAAGCGATATAAGTAGAAACTATGTTGGTAGGTACATGTACATAGAAAAAAAATGTACAATTAATAATTGAAAATCAAAGAATTAGATTAAAATTTAAAATAATTAAAATTATTCGGCCAACTACCCCTCTTATTTTCAAAGTACCATAACCAAATTAAAACAGTATCCAAATTAACTTTTTAACCACATAGGCCTATTTGTCATACCTACTCTTCTTTTGTAACCTGGTTGTATAGGTACATAGTAATGTATTCTTTTGCTTCTAATTTATTGTATATTGTAGGCAAATATGCAAATTTATTGAAGACAATTATAATTCTCTTGGGTCCAAGTCCAATGAGGTCCTCCTTTGTAAATCAGTTTTTATAACTGAATAGGATATACATTAAATAAATAAATAAATAAACGTCTGCCTGGCAAAATGTTTGGTGGGAAAGGAGGTTGCCCAATAATTATTTCTTCTTCTATTCCAATTCAAGAATTCAATAAGCATTCTTTGGCGATATTGTTCGTTGATTTTATTTGTGCCGTTACAAAGCATATTAATATTATAGGCTAGAATATGTTCTTCTCTAGACAAAACTTACTTGAGGCATAACCTTTTGGTACAACCCTTACAACTACTGGAGTCACTTTATTTCACAGGGAATTATTGCTTTTGCAGCCAAGTTAAAAGTTTTAAAGTACCTACATGGTAAGAGCAAAATAACAAAGTTACCATACATTGTTTGGGCTACTTGTGTAACATTACTCTTTAATCTTTTTGCCTTGTAGTACAATATTGTTATAATCCCTCATGCTACTAATACAAACCTCTTGAAAGACCCTCTTTCTGAGCTGAAATATATAAATTACATTAAAACAGTTTCCTTTTATTAAATTCTTTTATAGGAAATTCACTATTGTAAAAGCCAAACTTGCTTGGGTATGTTGTGTAATATAAATTGTTTTCAGAAAGAGACTCGTATGATTCACGTGACTTACTAATACACGTACCGGTACATATTTGTATTTGTACTCTGTATATAAACCCAAGAATGAAGAAACAACTTGAACCACAAATTGATATGTCTATTCTAAGAACATACCTATGTAATGTCATTATAACCTGTACTCAGTGACTGTGAATACAGCTTTAGAGGGCTCTAACCTAGTTTGAGTAACAAGAGGCATTGCTTGGGCTCGGTACGGTAGACGTCAAGTATTTGACTGCATGCTCACCGTCACAAGCGAGGGACAGTTGCATGGGTAGCTTACCCTAGATCGGAACTACTTGCCGTGCTTGTCCCGCCAATAGAGGCCACATTTCTCTGTGAATTGTCTGTGTGTACTTAGGGTAAACAGTCTTGATCTGTCTCCAACATGTTTACCCCTTTCACTTCCCTCACCCCCCACCTCTCCCCCCCCCACTCCTACTTAATTGGATAGAAGGTTTAGGGGCAGAATCAGGCTGAAGCTGTAGTAGTTCCACCTTCACAGATATCGGTGGGTTCATTGACCTCAATCAGAGTAGGTTTTACTATATTCTACACGTAACATGAATGTTAAAAAGATAAAGAAAAGGAAAGGGTTGGGTTGGGTTGGGAATATTTTGTTAGTTTCAGGCTGTATATCCACCTATCTTGTGGAACCTCCAATTTATGTACATGTATGTTAAAAATTGCTTTATATTGCTTTAAAATTGTCACAACCTAAAACAAAATATCTCATCCCCTAGAGAATTTAGTACTCTTTCTTATAAATTTTTCTTTGTTCCAATAAATATTTCATTTTTTTAAACGTTCTTAACTACGTTTTATCGTTTCACCCACCTATTGCACTTGAATCTTTCTTCATTTTCAAAACATTACCTCTAGGCCTATATATCCTACACATAAAATTACCTTCTCCAGTACCTCGTTGAATTGTGTTGTCTGCTTGCGGCGAACGCACGCATTGGTTGGTAATGATTGTGCAGAGAAGTGAAGTCCCTGGTATATCACACCACCTCACCCAGTCGTGCTGTCGCATCTAGTTGCTTTCTGACCGTGCCGTGTCAATGGTTGTATGTTACAGACCAGATGAGAAAAAATACAGAAAAGAGCGCCGTGAATTTCACATTTGGTGATTCCACAGGTAAATGACGGAGAGAAGCTAAACATTAAAAATTAATAATTTAATTTTCAGGTTGGATCTAAAACATCCGTATTAAAACAAATGATTAAAAGAAATCACACTAGTCGTTTTCAACTATTTGTGTTGTTTGCCTAGGTTCACTAACAGCACGTGCTTTTTTGTTATAGTATTATGCCTATCTGTAGGGTACCTGCTTTCAATTATTGCTTACTAGTTTACACACTTGGTATTCAAATATTTATACTGAATTTATAGACCTGATAATTGTGTTTGTAATCAAGAGTAAATCAAAAAAAAAACACTATTCAACAAATAATGGTTTAATGTTCAGAATTTAAAATATTGTTTAAGAATTTAATTATAATGTGCATGTTCAACACAGAAAATGCTGTGTTATAGTATTCTACTCATACTCTGCGACATACAAAGATCATAAAAACATGAAGGTAACATTAATAAGGGTTCATCAATTGCATATTCAAAAGATGTGTGCAATATTGTATGCTTTATTGAGCAAGAACGGTAAAGTATTTCTATTAGAAAATACACCAATGTAGTTGGAACAGGGTAGGAAAAGGTGTTTTGGACTGAGTAGATTGGAATGATAAAGCAGAGTTTCAACAGGTGTATTAGACAAGGAAGTTACAAAGAATGTGATGTTCATACTTCATAGGTCTATATGGAGACATTCACAATGTGACTCTAGATCTCTAGATGAATCTCTAGATATACAGATGTAAATTAATGGCAAGTTATGCTATGTTCGTTTTCTACGCATATCATCATTGTGATTGGTATTAGTTGATATTTATCAAATTTGAAAACACAAAAATGATTATTTAGGTTTTTTTGTTTACCCCAATGAAATTAATAAATCAATTGCAAATGGGTATGGGAAAAAGCATCAATATTTTGATAAGGACGATGATATTTGATTATCTTGGGATATCATCGATATTGATATATGGATTCGGTATAGTAAACCAAATTCAAAATAATCTTTTTTTAATTATTTTTTTGCTTTTTAATGCAGTCAAAAATCAAATCGTTTGCCACATTTAAAACTATACCCATATAACTATATACTGTAAATTACACATTAAATGAATTTTAACTGCTTTGGGCTGCACATTCCTAACTTAACTGCAGGACACGATGTCCTGCAGCACCACTTGAGCCGATTTCAAATCACAAAGGAACCAGCAACTTGCAAATTATGTACATCGGGTTTTCAGGACAGAGCACATCTCAGCTGTGCCGCACTTAAATCTGACATTGACGCCCTGCCAAATAACCTGAGCGGGCCAGAGAAGGAAGCACATATTTATTGGATAGCTAGGAAGAAAAATGATTGAAAAATTAAAAAATCATTTAATTTATTTAAATTTACAATAATATCAATACTAAAACGTTTACCAATTTGAGCCGACTTTTGCCCCTCGATGACTTGTGTGTAAGTGATGCTGGCCGTGATTGCATGAGTGTGCCCACCCGTGTACTTGGTATAGTAGCACCCCTGCATGAGGTGTCTTGGGTGTGATTCAGACGCTTCCAACCGGTAGCACGTGAGGACACCAAGCAGGGGAGTAGTTTAAAGCAATGAACGTTGCGTACTACCGGCAGACCCCTAATATTTTTATGGGTAGGCCTACTATAAATTCTAGCATTTCCAGTTTGCTTAGATTAATATTCACTGGATGGAGTTACTACAACATTTGTGCAAAATATGGTACAACAAATTTGTGCAGTAGGCCTACTACTTATGAAAACAACATGTAATATGTGTATGTACTTAGTAGGCAGTAGGCACAACATAAAATAAGGGCCAATGTAAAGAAGCACCAATGAACTACCATACAATTACATATACACACTGTTGCCTCTGTGCTGTTGATCATGTTAACTATAGGTTCGTATTCTAACAGGGAAGGATGCCTCTATGTCAAAGACCGCACAAAATATCGTTTCTAAATTATATCTCAAGAATGGGCTTTGAAATCGAAAATCTGAATCAACAGCGCACTGTGTTTTGGTAAGCCATACATACTGAATGCTCTTAATTGTGTCTTATAGTATAATCAATATGGTTTTTATTTATAATTAATTTTATTACTAATTATCGATTTAGTAATCAAAATCTATACATTAATGGTTATAATTAGAGATGGGCCGATTCCAGATTTGACCGATTCCGATTCCGATTCTTAAATTATTGTGTGCGATTCCGATTCTTAAACGATTCCGATTCTTATACTTACCAAGCTTAGGCATAGCCTGTAAATAAACGCATATATGACTATGTACTAGGGCCTATTTTGAGGAAGGTTGGTTAAGTGCAAGAATAATGAAAGGAACTATATTTGTTTACAATTAATTCAGTCCTTGACTTGCTACAAACATAATTTATTTAAATTTTTAAATGTTGTTGATGATATAATTGGTCTTGCTTTATCTTGTTATTTCAAATTTCCACACGCCAGAAATCTTGACTCAGTTTTATTTAATATTTAAGTTACATTCAATCAATACTGGCAGCCTACTTAAAATTAGGCCTAGAAATGGAGCACATATATGTTGGCTAGGCTTTGATATTGGCTACGTCACTTTGTGGTGAAGGCCTATGTTTTACAATGTTAACATAAGTAAAATATAAATATTAAATACATACAAATACATGACCATAGTTATAACAGGCACCTTGAAAAAGTAATGGTACCGTTTGAAAGGTCAGAAGCCGGAACCACTTCGCTAAAGAACTGGTTAGGACTACCGGGTGCCTGATGTCATCACTACTTCAACCAAATTACTGTAGGGCCTATAGTGTATAGATTTTCTATTTGGACAATTAGGCGTAGAATAGAGCCCAATGCAGGAAGAACATTTTGTCATCAACACTGGAATAGGCCTAGGGCTACAAGATACACAAAATTGTACTAGGTTTACAGTTTCACATCACACACACATCGCAAAAAACGATGATGACAGATGACTCCACAACTTTTCAGTCAAGACTGGTGTAAAACACACTACGATTGGCCCAGCCATGAGAACCAATGAGAACGCTTGGTTTTGTAAGAGATTTTGTGATTGGTTGAAAATCGACCAATGAGAGAAAGGCGCGCTTCTTAAAGTACAGTGGGGCTCGGGAGTGCGTATACGTAATGTTGTGCCACATTGGCGATCTTTTCAATAGGAATCGGAATCGCTAAAATGACCCAAAAAATTGGGAATCGCGATTCTTACGATTCTTAGAGAATCGGTGGAATCGACGGAATCGGTTTTGGAATCGGCCCATCTCTAGTTATAATATGTCATTCATTCTGTAGATCTTACCAAACACAGTGCGCTGTTGACTCAGATTTTCGATTTTGTGTTGCAATCTTGAGATATAATAAAAAAATAAAAATTGTCTGCGATTTTTGGGATAGAGGTACCCTTCGCACATAATAACAAGCCCGTGGATTGGACAATACAATGAATTTAAATGGTATTTTTTAACCGACGCTGGCTTTCCACAAGTCCATGATCCCGGCAAACTGCAAGAATACTTTTGTGCAAGATGCCAATCACTTACATTGCCTCTTAAGATGAAGGGGTAGCCTCACTATTTGAAACATGCAAAATTAAGGTTTTATCCTAGTAATATCTTGGAATGGCACACATTACGTTACAAGTAAATGATTGATATAATTCAGAGGTGGTTCGGTTAGAAATTAAACTAAATTTGATCCAATTTTTCAAATGTTGGGTCTTTTAAATGTTAGGCCTACATGGAAATTAAGTGAAGAATTTTAATGACGTTAATCACAAATTTGTGTTTGGAACTGAGATCTCTTCCGCCAACCCGTTGTTGCATTTGCATTTATCACATCTATTGAATGATAATGACTGAAGGTGACCTGGTAGTTGGTTCAATACTTATTTATTTATTTATTTATTTATTTATTTATTTATTTATTTATTTATTTATTTATTTATTTATTTATTTATTTATTTATTTATTTATTTATTTATTTATTTATTTATTTATTTATTTATTTGTTATTTATTTATTTATTTATTTATTTATTCATTTATTTATTTATTTATTTCTATATTTATTTATTTATTCATTCATTTATTATCAAATGAACACTACAGCATTTTATGCCAATAGGCGTGAGTCGTGACCATCCAAACAAACCCAACAATAGACATAGAATTAATAATAAGCAGATCCGGAATAAAATTGCGTTGTCAGGTAAATAAAAATTAAATAACACTATAACAAACTCGCAAACAGAATGTACGTTCTGACGGTGCCTGCTTGTTTAGACACGTCACGCGAGGGAAGCCCGAAGGCTCTGCGAGCGCTCTCTGCGCTGGAGGCCCGGACGCGAAGCATGCCGCTCATCACGGAGAGCAACGAGAAGGCGGGAGAGGTGACGATATTGCCCCCCACCCCGGCGCTCAACAACGGACAGACTTACCGCTTCCCCCAGACCAACGGCAATGGCATCAAGACCAACGGGTATCTGCTGGCCGAGACTGCACTCACCAAGGTCAGTGGGCAGAGTGTTCCACACACATTGGAGAGAACCTTTTTGCTAAAACCAAAATCCATAATATTGTATTCCTATCGTGACGGTCGTTCCTTATTTTCCAAAAATATTATCTCTTTCCGGCACAGATTTCAAATATTATTCACATTACGTACAAATGTCAGTATAACGTAATTTTTGTGATTTATGTAAGTAATAATATTCATATTTTTTCTTCAAATATATATATATATTGGAAATGATTGTTAAATTTTGGAATGCTCATGGATAAGAAATTTTCAGTGTGAAATGAGTTTGATAAAAATGTGGTAAAATCCCATTTTTACCCCTTTTGGTTACATTTTGTTTCTCAATTTTATCTCAAATGAAACTAGGCCTAAAGTTATTAAAAAATCAAATTTCCGGGACATTTCAATAAACGTCCCAATTTTACCTTTTTTTACACTCTTCTATTTTTTATATTCTCAATCAAATTACTCTCAGACATCGTATTACGTAGAAAAAATTGTGGTGTCTGTGAGACCTTCGTACTATCCGTAGAAATGTGGTTATCGTTGGTAGCCACCATGCATTAGTGTATACAATCAGATAGATGGTGGTCAACATTGGTGACCACTGTGCCAGAAAGAGTTATAGCAAAGAAAAAATTTATTTTACTTGGAGTATTTTTGAAAACACAAATGTATTTTGTATCGTTAATATGTTTCTAAAAATTAATTTTTTCTAATTTTTTTTTTTTTTTTACATTATTTATTATTAACTGAAGTGAGCTTTTGCTCCTTACAATGGTATGGTATATTATACAGTGCATCCGTTAATCTTAAATATCTAGACATCCATTTAAGGTAGAAAGATTTAAATCACGATAAATAGATTAATTGAATGAAGCATAGCATATAATGAATCTTGTATTTTGTATCTAAAATACACTTATTCGAGTACTTTATATCTAAAATACACTTGCAGTAAAACTTCTTCATAACAAACTATTGGGGACCAGATTATTATTTCGTTATAAAGAAAATTTCTTTATAAAGGTGGTACCTTTACATGTATATAAACCTTTTGGGAACTCGAAAACAGTTTGTTATATAAATCATTTTGTTATAAAGATGTTTGTTATAAATAAGTTTTACTGTATTCAAGTATTTTGGGAACTCGAAAACAGTTTGTCATATAAAATAAAAATCATTTTGTTATAAAGATGTTTGTTATAAAGAAGTTTTACTGTATTCAAGTATTTTGGGAACTCGAAAACAGTTTGTCATATAAAATATAAATCATTTTCTTATAAAGATGTTTGTTATAAAGAAGTTTGACTGTATTCAAGTATTTTGTTTCTAAAATACAAGTGTTTTCAAGTACATTGGCCAGCTCAGTGAGTTGATTGTCCTGTTCTGGTTGATAGGACGACAACACTCCGGTCCTGAACGTCACGATGACCCCCAAGAACTGTCCCACCCCCGAGGCCCAGTTACACGAGGCCAACCTGTTGGCTGCAGGCCAGCTCACTCCAGCCTCGGGTAAATATGCCATCAATCTAGAGGACGTTTGCAAGGTAAGCCACTAGGACACCTTCAACGTTACCCACCGGATTATCAGGAACGATATTGATAGGGTAGCATTCATGTCAGCAATGCCAGTTCCTACTTGTAATTTAGTAACACCACTATAGTTCAGGCTTCTTGTATGAATACAGGCCAGCGCAGTTGGCCGGGGTCGATTAGATGTTGGTCTAGTAAACCGTGGTCTCTGCGTTCCAGGTTCGAATCCTGGCTTGGGCATGGACGTTTTTTTCATCCTCATAATCACCCACTCATCGTCTCCATTAGTCTTGTTGCAAAAATATGAGACACTAAACCCCAAATATCATCATGTGAATACAAAATATACTACTTGAGCTTGGGGGGAAGGATAGGAAGGAACCAACAGCTTACCTTGTAGTAGTTGCCGCCTTCGGAGTCGATAGAAACAAAACGTCGAGACAGTTTCGGCCTGACGTGGTCTTAAGGCCGAAACTGTCTCGACGTTTTGTTTATATCTGTTTTGTGTTTCTATCGACTCCGAAGGCTGCAACTACTACAAGGTAAGCTGTTTGTTCGTTCCTATCCTTCCCCCAAGCTCAAACCTAGCCGTTAGGCAAACTTACACATTCACAAAATATACTACTTGTAATTATTGCATGTTAGCAGCTCAACAAATTTGAATAATATTCCTATTCCACTTAAATTGAACATTCCTGTCTGCTCTTCATAATTAAAAAAAAACATTCATTGTCTTCAAGCAGTGTAATAATGCATCACCAAACAAACCTTCTGAATGCATTTTATATTATTAATTAAAAAATAATTAATAATAAAATAAAATTTAGTTTTTAATGTAGGCCTATAAATTTTACTTTCGCAATTTTCTTTAAAATTGTTACGTTGGTTGCGTTACTGGTTGCGAACACCGGGCCTCCGGGTAACCCTGAACTTTGTGGGGCCTCGGTCTTCGGAGCTTAACTTTACACCGGCAAATCATCAGACGTCGGACTACTATAAATACTATAAAAAGTATGGTAGCCGTTTGATGGTTGATTCGATTTCTTTCCAAAATGACAGATTCTGATTCAGCATTCTCGAATCGATTTAATCAATAATTGATCAGCTCACCTGAGATGTCAAACTCGCCGCACGTTACAAGACTGTCTACGTTCTCCCCGTAGGCTTAACGATGTTTAGGTGTCACACAATCAGAAATTGTAATATGGTACAAGTATAAATAAATAAATGTTTATTTGCAGTCCGATTGGTTCTCGTGCTCTGGGGTGTCAAATACGTGTTCTTGCTCAATGGTATTTATTAATGCTCTCACACGAGTATTGCAGGGGGGGGTTCAACTGTCAAAAGTGTGCACCCCTAGGCTTTAAATTGAAGCTATTATGAATTATGATGCATGAATAAAGGTACTTTCGATTTGATTTGATTATCGTTTTATCGATATTAAAATTCATACTGAACGCCACCCGTTGGAATTCATAGCCGGCCCCTACACCTAGGGGCACCCATTGTTACCAAGGTAACAGTTGTTTCCATGTTATTTCCGATAAACAAAACAAATCCATAGCAACAATGGGTGCCCCTAGGTGTAGGGGCCGACTTTGATTTGACAGTGGAACAAATCTGAACGTTTTATTTATTTATTTATTTATTTCTATTTTCATTTTTTTATTATTTTTTTTTCCTATGCAGAGATAGCTTCCTCAGCCATTCCTCTTCCTTGCTATCCAATATAAAATGGCTTCCTTTTCTGACCTGCCCATATCATTGGGCAGGGCATCAATGTCACTCTGTTATTTATTTATTTATTTATCTATTTATTTATTTATTTATTTATTTATTTATTTATTTATTTATTTATTTATTTATTTATTTATTTATTTATTTATTTATTTATTTATTTATTTATTTATTTATTTATTTATTTATAAAGCCTTGCTTGATTAACACACTCATCTGCACGTCACTGATGTTTCCAATTAATGAGGGCATTAAACGGATCGTTACGACTCACACCATTATTATCAACATTAGGACAGACAGTGTTACATGTTCACACATCCAATCACAGCATCCAAGGAAAACCTTACGTTTTGTTAACGTTTAGTGTTTGTAATTTATTCTTCCTGGTAATCCGGTGGTTTAGATGTGTTGATGGTGGGGTAGTGACTTATCTAACCATTGTGACCACTTCCAGCTATTTTACAGCAAAGGTTTAGTGTGTGAGGGAGAAAGGTAAGCCATTCATTCAAAACACTCTGAAATGGTTACGAGTTAAAGAGCGGCCGGCAAAAGGAGTATATTTTACTTTATATTTACACTAGGGATGCTCACGATAAACAATACTACAGTATTATCGAATGGTTTGTCTTTTGAAGAAAGCCTGTTGGTAATACATTATTTCGTTCTTCTCGGGTCTTTGTACTGTTGTACAAAATACTGAGCCTCGGGCCTTGTATGTGATTACCCTCAACAGTGTCACGTCAGATGTGTCCAAGGAATGTTGCTATATCGTTATGCGCTCGGTTAGGCGACATAATATCAGGGAATGCTTCCTGTTTGTAAATTTATTATCGATTGATAATTTTGATTTTATCAATATGCGTCCCTAATGTAAAGACCTACTTTGCTGGTATATTTTTAAATTTTGTTATATTTTTCCAACACATGCTCATGCTCAAGTTGCCTCTCATGGAGATAAAGATTGAGGATTTCAAATTTTGAAAACTAATACATTTTACAACTGATAGCATTCAGAATTGAACATTATTATGGCATTGTTCAGTGTTTCAATGCAACAAAGATTACCCGCTGGCCATTACATAGTGGTTAATTTAGTAGGTAATTGGTTAGTGAATTGTGAATTTTGAAATTGAACTGTACTTTTTAGCAATTAGTATTGGTAATTTCCTCTCATATTCTCACATGTATATGTTGTAACCTTTACATCGACAAGAGTTTCAAATGCTCAGTTGACTTCTTCTTACATGTATATGTTGTAACGATTACATCGACAAGTGTTTCAAATGCTCGGTTGACTTGTGTTTCAGGCCTCTCGCCCAACAGCAGCGCCGTTCCGTTGATACGAGAGAAGACCGCCAGTGAGATCGCGGTAAGAGCTCGTGTGATTCGTCTCATTCCTCTCTTCAGGGTGCGAATTACGGGGGGATTTCATCCCTGGCTCTGTTTTACTGAAAGGTATCCCCGCCGGTGATGGCTAAATCCCCACTTCTGCATTCCTACCTCATCTCATCATATCAAGTGACTGTCTGTAACTCAGATCGCTTCTAAGGCCATCTCGAGGGCAATAATACCCTAAAATACCTAAACTGGGACTTTGCCCCTGACCCCTTACACCCCACGCAGATACTATACTTGGGCCTCCCACCCTCTTCCATGCCGTCAATTCGCACCCTGCCTGTTGTTGAAATGTTCTTGGATCGGGGATGACATCGGTTAGTAAAACCGCTAGCCGGGTAACCCAATCCAAAACTGGTTTGGAACTGTTTGTTTTTTCCGGCTCTGTTTTCTCTGTGTCAGCATAGGAGTGCAAATGGTTGGGAAAGCGGTGACCTTGGGACATTGGCTTCCAGCCCACTCACGTAAAACATAAATAGCCACATGATAATCAATCGCAATTAGATAACTTAGCCTTTAAAGAGAAAGCTGGATCGAAACGAAATCCTGACACTCGGCGACGGTGTTCGGAGCCTACAGTGTTGACTTTGTCTCTTTAAATTAAAGTCTCCCAATGAAAATCAGTTATGTGACTGAGTTGCTAGATTCTAAAAACAAATGCATTTATTTTTTGTTTGTTTTGGGGTCTTGGGGGCATTATATTTATGACACCCAAGAGCTCAAGAGTAAGACCCTATTAAAGTGCAAACAAGATTTAAGTGCACGGGGAGAGCGTAGATAGTCTGGTAAGTATGCAACCTCAGACAAGCTGTTCGATTATCGACTGTTTGGAAACATAATTGTGTCGATCGATGTATAGTAGCTGAAATGGCAACCTTAGGATTGTTACGTTATATAGGTAACGTACTAGTGTACTCACAGGGCATGTGTGACATGTGTCATATATCTGGTTTGAGAGCTTATTGTAGAGGACGACTGACAACCGTAATGATTGCAATATTTGAAACGGTGTTGCAGAGGTTCGACGTAGAGTCCAGTCCGTCAGACCTCGGACTCAAGGTGGATCCCCCCGAGATCACAAAGCTGTTCTCGTTCCTTCAAGTCCTGACTGCAACGTTCGGCTCGTTTGCTCACGGAGGCAACGACGTCTCCAACGCTATCGGGCCACTCATCGCCATGTGGTCAGTACAACACAACACTACGATGATAACGATTGGCTTTATTTATTTAATTTTCTTTTTCTTTGTCTATATTTTCCTTTGTAAGTTACCTTCTCCACACTGACGGGTGAACAAGGTTGTGCAAGCCGGAAAGTTATCTATTGTAATTCTATTTGTAATTGTAATTGTGTATCCTGTATATATGTCATCTCAAACTACTCGGCTGCCGAACACTCTTCATGGTAAGCTGTTGGTTCCTATCTTTCTTTCCCACTCAATAAGTGTCTTTATTTAGCTTTTGCCATAAATGTCAGCTATAATCATTTATTTATAATTGCATTGGAAGTGGACTCTTCTAGATTTGTACACATGTTCAGATACTATGAATTTTCTAAATTCTCCATGTCAACCGACCCAAGTTCACCCCCTTCGCGACATACTAGTTGAGAACCACTGGTCTAAATGTAGGCCTACAATTGTAAATAAATGCAGTTCATAATGATATTGAATATTGATAAATAATTATCTAAACATTATACTATTACGTACATTTATGACAAGAAAAATGAAGGAACATGTAAAATAAAAATAGATTATTGAATGGAAGGTATTGAGGGTAATTTGTTAGAGCTGGACCGATTCCGATTCTTGAGAATCGCCGATTCTTCATAGAATCGGCAAAACCGCCGATTCCGATTCTTGATTCAATGTTTTCAGATCACCGATTCTTTCAAATTTCGCGCCCAAGAAAATAAATTCCAGAAATGGTCGATAATCGAAAGTCGATATTGTCGTGCGTGTGCACCAATCACGAGTCTACTTCACTAAATCGATAGATCGATAGTTGACTTCCAGTTGTGGTCGAGACTTGAGGTACCAAAGAACTTGAACGGAAAGAAAAAAATAATCAGTCGCGAGTCTAGAAGTTCGTAGGAGCTAGGAATTTTGCGCCTAGGCCTATAATTTATCTTCCATTTGAAATTGTTTGAAACACTTTGGAAATGTGGAGGTGTTTTCGCGACAGTGATACCCCTTCAACCAGTTCAAAATGTGTTCTAGCCAAGTGTACGTCTCGTGTATGGTAATCAAAGAAAATGTTCGTGTGCGCCATGTGCTCTTGAAAAAAGTCCGTTGTGCCGAGGCCTTGGGCCTAGGCCTACTTGCCTAGCCCCCCCCCCCCCCCCCCCCCCCCAGCAGCTCTGCAAGTGTTCTACTTCCATTCCTTCCTTGCAGTGCTAAACGAATCGAACGTAAAACCCATCGTGTACAAAATTGAGTCTTTACTAATTTAGTTGAAAGCCGCAACTGATAGGCCTAGGCGTAACCTCCCTAACCTCAAAATCATGACGCCGGACTGCAACAACAACCAACACGACTGTGAGCTCGATGGTAGCTGGTAGAATGGTAGCTAGTAAACCAACCCATTCTTAGGCTCAAACATTTGTAGGCACAAGTTGTGCCTACGAATGTTTGTTTTCAACATATCAATGGCTGCGACATAGGCCTAGATTTAAATTTTTACACTGAACTTTGCTTCTAGCCAATTGCAATAGAAAAATAAAACATAAATATGACAATAGGCCCTTATGATTACTGAAATATAGGCTAAAGGTATAAGTAGGCCTAATTGTATTACCATAGTTACTTACAATTTTTTTTTTTTAGAAAAAGGTAAAAAAAGGTAAAAAATAATCGGCATCGGTGAGAATCGGTGTGTAGAATCGGCAAATAACTAGAATCGGAATCGGAATCGGCATCGGCATCGGCAAAAAAGTGGAATCGGTCCAGCTCTATAATTTGTTCTCAAATTAGAGATAGTCTAGACGAAATTCATGAGGGGAATAATAGTTTTTTATTTGAAAGGATTGTTTTAAGTAGATGTTTGAATTGAATAAGTTTGGGCTCGGACTGGTTGGAATATTTTTGGGTAGTTGTTTAGTATGGTTGTTGACATATGGGTCTAGTGTGGTAATTTATATTTTATCTTTGTAGTCCGCCACACCCACATTAGGCACTTGACATTTTTGCATTCTTTTGTGGCACGAATAGCTCGTCTCTAATTTTCTGTCAATGGTCAACGATGCCGTCAAAGTAATGCCTGTCTCACTGTTGCAGGCTCATCTTCAAGGAGGGCTCTGTACAACAAGTGTCTGAGACCCCTCTGTACATCCTGCTCTACGGAGGTCTCGGTATCTCCGTGGGTCTGTGGCTGTGGGGGCGAAGGGTCATGCAGACTATTGGGGAAGATCTGACCAAGATAACTGCATCCACGTGAGTTGTGCGCCGTTCTAACTCCTCACCCAGTACAGTACTGTGTTATATGTTGTAATGTAATACGTTCAAATGTTGCATGACCTTGTTTTGTGATTTAAAAGAACATTTAATATGTTAAAAAGGATATCGTGTTATGAGTTGATCCCCTTTTCACAGCTGTATAAGTATTGTTTCCAGAATGCAATTTGTAAAGTGTAAAAATCATCATCATTTTCCACATTTTTTTTGTTCTATTTAAACATACATAACATTTCCCTTTAAATGTGTTCGTTTAAAACCTTGCTAGGTAACGGGGAAGGTTAGTCTCGCTATTAAACTGCATAGAATTAACCTAGTAATATCTTGCGAACACTACACAATATTGAAAACATTGTGACTAACCTACATTTAGCTCCGTAAGAAGTAAACGTTGGATTTAAACAAAATCAAATATTGTGATGTTTGTCGTAGCCTATTTGTAAATTGTAACCAATTAAAGAAATAATATTGGTTTCCAAAATGACAACCGTAATGATTGCAATATTTGAAATGTTGTTATTCCAGTTTTTACTTTATGAAGAAACTAAATGTTGGTTACTAGTTACTAGTTAGTAACCACTAATTTAATTACATGTAGCATTCTTAAGATATTACGTAAACCTTTGATTTTCTGCAGTTTTAGTAGTTGACTCACCTTTCCCTTCAATAAACTTTCTTTATTGGTTTCTTTAATGTCTTTGAATGACATGTTATTGTCATCTCTGTAGAGGTTGAGTGAAACTTACTGTCTGTGTATACTAATGAGGTTTTCCAGGTATGACCTTGTCAAAACGTGGAAATAATCCAACGTTTCGAATTTCGATTCATGGACGTTTGGAGAGCGTTGACATTGGATATCAACAGCTTTCACAAGGGAACTCTGGACAGTGTTACTATCAGAATAACACTCAATATTGCCAGGGCATATAAACTACAAGCTCGTTCAGTTAAAGCCTGTCCGCTCATAGTAGAAAGAAAGGTTTAGCGCTAACGACCAATGTTTTTTTAATAGACCGTAAAATAGGGTTTAAAGGTCCAACGGGTAGCGTGCTGTTGTCATTTCCTTTCAATTCTATTTCTTCTAAAGGGAGACATTCTTTCGACTTCCGTTATTATAAAATTGGCAACCGTGTTTTTCTAGTAAATCTTGGTTTCAACAAATTATAATGGTTCAATACACAAACATGGCCCATTAGCTCTAAACGCTTCATTTCTACTATGAGCCGGACAGGCTTTATATATTCGAGATGTACTTCCCCTCCTTCCTCCCCTACGAGTCGCCACTACCAAGACTGGATACGCGAGCTTGTCAGAAAGTCTCTCGACAAGTGCGTTGGTGCTTCGTTGGTTCAGTCGACACGGTTATACCCGGATAACCTCGCTAGTACAGCTGACTCCGGCTGTGAAAGCTTCCGTACTAGATTGACCGTCTGTGTGTTTCAGGGGCTTTACCATCGAGATCGGAGCCGCGTTCACGGTGTTGCTCGCGTCTAAGATCGGCATCCCGATCAGCACCACTCACTGCAAGGTGGGGTCGGTGGTGTTCGTCGGCTGGGTCAGCTCGGAGGAGGGGGGGGTGGACTGGAAGCTCTTCAGGTAACACTTCCTGCCGTTTGCAGTGGCATACCTGCCAACTTGTACGTTTTTTCCGTACAATGTACGTATTTTGACCAATTCTTCCGATTGTACGATTTAAGTATAAAAGTGTACGAATTTTTAGACTTCTGTATATTTTTTTAAATTTCCCACCAAAACTTGAAAAATAATGCCACGAGCGCATTCTGTGAGCGTTACCTAAAGTTACTCCCCTCCGGTTGTAACCGAGCTCGCGATTGGCTGATGCGGGGATGGGGTGATGTGACATAACCAATCAATCATGGATCTTGTCACATCCCACGTCGGCCAAGGCAAGTGGCAACCCAAGCCAAGCCAAGCTGCTGCCAAAGTTGTTTTGGAGGCTAACTAACCTGTTGGTTTCGTGAAGTGACTTATATAGTGTGTGTTTCTGGGGGGGGCAAGCCCCCCGGACCCCCCCCCCCCCTATTTCGTCCCTGCCGCATGCATAGGCTTTTCGGGGACCGATATTCATTCCTTTAAGTATTGTACGGATTTTCATATTTCTAGGTTGGCAGGTATGCAGTGGTCTCAACGCTCTGAGCGTGATGTAAAAGGCAGTGACGTAACTCCTTATAAATGAAATAAATAAATAAATTCACATTTAGAGTCTACCCACTCAGTAACGAAACTGATTTTCAGTGGGGGACTTTAATTGAAAGCAACTTAACCCTGTAGGGTCCGAATACCATCGACGAGTGAGCGATAACCAATCAACGATCGATATTTCAAATACGAAACATATGAATCAGTGATTGGACAGTGTGAACACCTGCGGACAAATGTCAGAATCAACAAGGCCTATTCAGAACAACTTTGGTTGGTGAAAAGTGTGGGGGGCACACGGGCCTCGTTACCTAGAGCCCTTCTCGACCGCATTTCCTCCAGTTGGAATTGCCTTAATGTTCATATTGAAATGTGTTGAGGGGCCTTGCTCTAACCTTGCCACTATCAGTGTGTTTGTATTATATTGTATTTATGTAACTCACTCACACATATAATGATAGTATATTGTTTCCCCCAGGAACATCATCTACGCGTGGGTGGTGACTGTGCCCATCGCCGCAGGTCTCAGTGCGATCTCGATGGCTATTCTGCGAGCAGTGGCGCTCTAAGGTGTCTCTACGCCAAGACAAACGCGTGACTGATAAAGCACAAAACTTAGTCCAAGAATGAATTGTGTTATCGTTAAACAATCGAGTGTTACGTTGAAGTTGTTACACTGTTGGAACAGCTGCTGTGTGTGCGAGGAACGAAGATGTTATCGGTGTAGAGTTGAATCGTGTGTGTGTGAACGGCAGTGCTTGCCTCTGGCTCGAATGCGCCGAGGTTGTTTAGTATTATGTTAGTTATGCCTACGGTCTACTACACACAGAAATTGGTTTTCGTGATCGGTGTTTTCTTTACTTACCATTCTCTAACGTAACGTCTAAAGTTAACAGGCGTTACCTGTGTCAACACAATAAGAAGCTTCTTCATGATCAAGTGTACCTACATAGTAGTAATGGTAGTTTAAATGGTTGTTTGTCCGACACCTTTCATCAACTCTTACAAAACAATCTCTACGGTATGTCACACGTAAGACCACACTGATGGGAGACTAGACCGCTTGTTATGGATTTGATTATTAGAAATATGGTGGCTCTGGTAGTTGGACGTTTGTCCACGACCTCGTGTAGGTTGAGATAGTGTTAATATTGTTGCTTAGATAAGATTTATTGTGTTGTTTGGGAGTATGAAAGACGAGCAGCTTTCGCAGCCATTTGGGGTTGACGAAACGCATTCTTATTGATATACACATGAAGCAACTTAACCAAGCGCAAGCATATTTCCGTTAAAATGAAACGGTTAGTATGCACTCAACGCAACACTGTCAATTTCCTCTTGTTGTCTTACCTCGGACAAACCCGTAACCGGGCTCGGCTGTCTTTGGGTATTGTTTTACCTAGGCATAAGGTACATAATATGTGTGGTAAAATGGTAGAATGTTTTGTTTACCATAAGATTCATAATATATTTATATTATCGTTTGAATGTTAAATGTGCATTTGGTGGATACTTCAATTTTAGATAAATAATTTTTATATGTTTCTGCAATTTCGTGAAAAGTGCACAAATAATAACCTTATTTTTACAAAAATGATTCCTATTAATAACTAGTACATCATTATGAATTTGTTAGTGTACATTTTATTTAAATCAGTAGTACATAGACTTATTATATAATTTCCATGTCCAGGTTTATGCAATAATCTATTGATAGTAGCATCCGGCTTCATGAATTAATATGCTCCTCGACTTTTATTTGTACCATATGTGTTGAAATGAATTTCAAAAGTAGAGTGTCTAATATTAGTACACAATATAGGGGCATTGTGGTCCTTAAATTTACTGGTTGTTAAAAATATATCCCTATGGCATAGTTTAGTTGCTCTAACTTTGTCTAGCAATAGCCATGAATGATAATTTTACTTTGTAATTGTACTGTATGTACGTAAGTACTTATTAAACATCCGTGGTAATAAAATCAAAATGAGATGATTAATCAAATTTCAGTTTCTTTTTAATTTTTTAAACAATATTTATAGTAGGCAACGTTGTACTACTACCAATAAAATGATGATAATGCCTACTACTATTTTTTGGCCTTTCTTCCCTCAGTATCCTTACTACCTTCCTTACAACAGCTTTCAAAAGTGTTTAATTGTTGATTATTTATTTGTTGAAATTATTGTAATATGACCAAATTATGTACTTTGGCATTTATTTATTAATTATTTATTCAAGCCTTATTCCTTCGACAAATTTACATTGTTTGAAACACGTCTTATTCAGTTTTGTTGTACTATAGTTCAATATCTCAGTCACGTTGATCTCCATCTACCAATGAATTACAGTTGGGCCGACTTTTAAGGAACTCTAGTAACAAAATACTGGATTTAACAAAGTAATTTTGATTCATCAGAAACAAAGATACGTGAAAATTGGTTCTGTTTTAATAAAGTTTTTTTTAACAAGGTAAAAATCAGCTCCCTTCAAGTTTTATATAATTAGGGATGACATCGGGTACCTGAGTTACCCGAATCCTAAAATAACCTGAATCTGTTCTATCTAAGGATTCGAATCTCGTTCCTGTATATTATATGTTGGTTTGTTTATCAGTACAATAACAGCTCATAGTTGAGGTCAAAAATAATATATACGTAATACTGAATGATGAATTAAGTCAGCTTAGAGAGAAACAGTACGAAGTAATTGGGCAAGGGAAAAGATGGGAACCGCTTATAAGGAAGGAGAAAATGAATGCAAGGAAAATTGGTAAGGAAGAAAGAAGGGTATGTGGCAAATTTTCGGATGGACACCGGCCACGATTACCTTCAAGCCTATCTGCACAAAATAGGAGTGGTGGAAACAAGAACATGCCTACTCTGCAAAGAACAAGACCAGGACGCGGAACATCTTGCGACATGTGTCTCCCTGACAGCAGAGAGGGATCTAATGGAGGGGCAAAATACGTATAGCAAGAAGGAAATATGTGGCAAACCTTTGTTGAGCAACTAGGCAGAGAATGGCATAAGTTCCAACTCTGGGTGTTCGAAAGAAGAAGAGAAGAATGATGAATAAATTCAAATTTCAAATTCAAAAGCATTTTATTCTCAGTTTGTAAGTACATTATTGGAAAAACAATATTATATGTTTATTAGTAGTGAGAAGCCCACAGAAGGCAAGCCTTGAGTGTGGGCAGAACATAAGTTAGAGACATAAAAAAATACAGTGCAAGATGGCAGAACTAAAGTGATTTCAATGTTAGATTTGTTGAATGATTATGAAAAAATTACAAAAAATTAAATTACAAAAATTATAAAATTACAATTTGTAGACAAGACAAAAAAGGTAGGCTAGTAGTTTTAACTATACTTGAACTAATCATAAAAATACTACAAAATTTGCTAATATTACAATTAACATAATATTATAAGTGATATAACACATGAAAGATATAATATAGTTTCATATACATTACATAGAAATAGAATAACATAAAGTAAGAAAAAGTAAGTAAGACCAGACATGAATTATAGTGCCATGATTCCGATGAAATCGTTGAATCGTTTGGCTATTAAAGTCACAAAAACAATATTTGCATGATTTGTAACAGAATAGTAATATCATTGATTAAACGAATCAATGGTAATATGAGTGAAAAGAAAAGACAGTAGTAATGAAAACAACACGAAATTCAAGAAATGGCGCATTATCATATTTTGTGAAGCCAAGCCAACAAGCAAAATGCTTGTGTGTAGGCAATTACAGTACATGTTAAATACATTTTTCATAGTGTAATCATCAACATGATGGCTAGAGTAATTATTCCTATCTTATTAAAATATGATAAAAGATAAATAATTCATCTTGAAAAATTGTCATTTAGAGTAAATTGGTTTTTACGACATTGAATTCTGTACATGACTGATTCCGGCAAATAAACGAATAGGGTGTAATGTATTTAGTATATGCTAAGTAAATTGTTAAATAATTTAATACAATATATAAGAATATAATTAAACGGAGCAAAGTAGAGTCTATTTTATAAACTCTTGAGATAAAACAATTGAACAATCAGATTTTTTTCACCCCAGACAAAATATATTGATACAAGTACAAAAATGTTGCTATCTTAAGGATGGTCCACACAGGTTTTTTAAGCATAAGATTTAAGGTTTAACGCGTAGTCGTAAAGTTGGATCATAGGAAACACGTACTGGCGTTCACACAAAGTTTTAGTTTTAAGAGATTGTTTTCATTGTTGTTCTTGGCAACAACGTCTTAAAACCTTAAATCTTATGCTTAAAAAATCTGTGTGAACCAGCCTTAAAAGAGAAAGATGGACAAAATTGATCTAAATCATATATTTTGGTTTAATTGTTATACAATTATTCTTCTAGTGCAACTAAAATGTACGTGATTTTTGTCCCTGAAGAAGACAATGTAAAGTATGCTGAAATAATTGCTACGAATTAGAAATATTATCTTATTATTATTATTATTATTATTATTATTATTATTATTATTATTATTATTATTATTATTATTATTATTATTATTATTATTATTATTATTACTGTATTTATTAGCATTTATACAATTCACTTATGCGTCCACACACTGTTGTGGTGAACAAGTATCAGAAGCTGTCAACAATTTATCAGCAAATATAAATCTAGTACTACAAAACAGTCAATAAAACAGTCAATAAAATACAAACTTACAAATATACAGAAATGTTTAATATACAAATTCAGATAGTAATGAGGCCAGCATTCAGCCCTTCCAGCTGTAGAACTCTGCCTCTGCTATTAATATTTAGATCTCGCATCGGCCAAACAGCTGAGTGGAAATAGTTTCGTTTCAACCAGTATGCATACGAATAATAAATATAAATATTTTAAAATAGCCATATTATTCCCTTTGTGTAGACAATCCACATAGTACGTTGTTCCCAGGCAATTATAACACTCAACCCTCAACAAATACTGCGTTAGATGTACAGCCTCACGCACAATCACGTTGTTCCCAGGCAAATATACCACTCAACAAATACTGCGTTAGGTGTACAGCCTCACGCACAATCACGTTGTTCCCAGGCAAATATACCACTCAACAAAATACTGCGTTAGATGTACAGCCTCACGCACAATCACGTTGGTCCTCACAATACCCCAGCACACTTCTTCACAATTACCAGACATCAATCAGTTTTCATTTTAACAATGTCACGAAACGACATGGCGCTATTGTAAGCGAGTTTGGATACCTGGAACATAAGCAAGTCAGGTAGAGTTACATCAGTGACTTTTATGTGACTCAGATAGGTTTATAATGTATGAGTATAATGACTTTTTTGTATCGTGGACAATGTTAGTCTATTTGAATGAGTAGACAACTTTTGGAGAAGAGACTGCAATAAATATTTTACCATGCTGACCTCGCAAGGCAACACAGGTGGTGATGGGGGGGGGGGGGGGGGGGGCAAGGACTACTGTGGACATATTATTCTTGTACCTTTCTTAAATGAATGGGCTCATACTAAATTGTGTATTATTATTATTATTATTATTATTATTATTATTATTATTATTATTATTATTATTATTATTATTATTATTATTATTATTATTATTATTATTATTATTATTATTATTATTATTATTATTATTATTATTATCTTTATTTATCACATCACCAGATGGCAGGTACATTATTAGTCTACAGCACCAAAGGTGATCCTCACCTCTTAGGTGCTGCAACCACACATTACAAAATATGACATTACAAAGATTTTACATATTACAAAGATAATTACATTTTAAAAAGATTTTACATATCACAAAGATTATTATATTACACATAAATCAAATATAGTTGAATTCATGACACCGCGTGGCCCTGCGGTGCGACGCGGTACGAACCCGGGCCAACCCAAAACACCCGCACCGCATCGCAGGATCACGCAATGTCATAAATTCTACATAAAACAATTATATAAACATAGCATAAAGACTTCAATATAAAAACTGATATCAAAATATTATAGAACCTTTCTCAAAATGCGAGCAGTACCCAGAATGGCTGTCTTCTGTAGTTCCCTTGTGTTATGTTGTCCTGGTATATCTTCTAAATAATTTTGAAATGTTTTGCTGATGGCACCTGTCGCTCCAATTATGATCGGGATTACCTTTGTCCGCATCCCCCACATTCTCTGGGTTTCAATTTGTAAGTCCTTGTATTTGGTTTTCTTTTGCGCCTCCTTAGTTGTGATGTTATTGTCAGAGGGCACCGCTACATCCACCATAATACATTGTCTATTCTCATGAACTTTAATAATTATGTCTGGCTTATTATGCTGAATATATCGATCTGTGTAGACTTGACTATCCCAGAGTAATGTTATTGAGCCTTGATGTATTGTACTTATTGGATGATGCTCGTACCAATTAGTACAAACATCTATATTATAGAAACGACATATATCCCAGTGCAGACGTGCACAAACCCGGTTATGTCGCTCTATATACTCATGTTTGGCCAAAATTGGGCAACCTGATACAATGTGGTCCACTGTCTCATTAAATTGTTTACAAAGACGACAATGAGCATCAGTTCGGGTCTTATACATTTTTTTCTCAATATATCTGGTTTATTATTATTATTATTATTATTATTATTATTATTATTATTATTATTATTATTATTATTATTATTATTATTATTATTATTATTATTATTATTATTATTATTATTATTATTATTATTAATATTATTATTATTATTATTATTATTTATTTTCTAACTGTGGGAAGCTGGGAGGATGATAGAAAAGGGAATGTGCCCCAAACACATAGTGTCTATCACCCTAACAAAATAATAACATAAAAAAAATACACAAAATATTACCAAATATTGGACAAGTACACAATTATTATGGACACAAAATAAAAAAATTCAAAGAAATAGAGCGAATTACAGTTTTAAATTTTTAATTTGGTAGAGCTTGAATTTTATTACCTGTGCAAAGTTAACTAAGGAAAGTGGATCCAGCCCTACAGGCTTGAATTGCACGGAGACGTTTGCTCGCGTCATCAGTATCAGCATATTACGCTTGAAGGCCGGAGACGCTCCCATCCAATCACAACTGTAGGCAGCCTCGACCACAGCCTCACTCTTCAACATAGACAATCATAGGATGGTTAGCTATTTAATTCATTTTAGTTCATACTAGTGGTAATTCATCCCCTCCCCCTGGGGGCGCCCGTCGATGCTAGGTAGCAGTTTCATGCGTGTTACTTCCCATTTTAACAAAATCCATAGCAACAACGGGCGCCCCTCATAGGTAGGGGACGTCTAAAAATACATGCCTAAGTCACGTGGTGTCTTTCTAAGTATATACAAACAAAAATGCAAAAAATTTGCAAAAAAAAAGGCCAAACCCAAAATGGTGAAGATCAACCGTTACAAACCAAAGAGGGTACTCGTACAAAAACGCCAATTTCAAAAGAGGCTCACGATTTAAACGGGTGATATGTAAGTTTGTGGCCAAGCTAACTATTTTATTTCCAATATGTAAATGTTGTAATTAATGAAATAAACATTATATATATCTATATATATAAATGCTCACATCACTTTATAATTGATATATAAACAACAATTACAAAATTGAATTGACTTATTGAAACATTTCGATGTTGGAAAAACAAAAAAAACACACTTCCTTAATTAGTAATAAAAAGCTTGGCCGATGAATTTGAAATTTGGCTTTGGGTCATATATTATTAAAAAATAAAATAAATAAAATTCACATTTAAGAGTCTACCCACTCAGTAACAAAATAAATTTGCAGTGGGGGACTTCAATTTACAGCGAGAGGAAGCTCGTACATGGCTGGGCCCGGCGCGCGGGAGCTCGCCGAGATAAATCCCTGTCAAGTGGAGGCTCACACTAAGGCACACGGTTACCCCCCCACCCCCCCCCCCCCCCTCGCCGCAACCAAACACTGACAATTTCGAAATTTGGTATAAACAAATACTGCACAGTATTTGGTGTACAAAACATCGATTTGTTTAAATGGACACAGTGATTAGCTGTAAACGTGCGGTAATACACGGTGAGCGCTGCCTCATAAGTTGGCTACGCACCTTGTCTGCATTGGGACACGGGCAGGTTGTGGGCCTGCCGCGCATGCGCAGTTAGATAGCAGTGTTAGCGCGGTAAGACACAGTGAGCGCTGCCTCACATGTTGGCTACGCGCCTTGCCTGCGTTGGGACACGAGCAGGTTGTGGGCCTGCCACGCATGCGCAGTTAGATAGCAGTGTTAGTGCGGTAAGACGCAGTGAGCGCTGCCTCACATGATGGCTACGCGCCTTGCCTGCGTTGGGACACAAGCAGGTTGTAGGCCTGCCGCGCATGCGCAGTTAGATAGCAGTGTTAGTGCGGTAAGACACAGTGAGCGCTGCCTCACATGTTGGCTACGCGCCTTGCCTGCGTTGGGACACGAGCAGGTTGTGGGCCTGCCGCGCATGCGCAGTTAGATAGCAGTGTTAGTGCGGTAAGACACAGTGAGCGCTGGCTCACATGATGGCTACGCGCCTTGCCCGCGTTGGGACACGAGCAGGTTGTGGGCCTGCCGCGCATGCGCAGTTAGATAGCAGTGTTAGTGCGGTAAGACACAGTGAGCGCTGCCTCACATGTTGGCTACGCGCCTTGCCTGCGTTGGGACACGAGCAGGTTGTGGGCCTGCCGCGCATGCGCAGTTAGATAGCAGTGTTAGTGCGGTAAGACACATTGAGCGCTGCCTCACATGTAGGCTACGCGCCTTGCCTGCGTTGGGACACGAGCAGGTTGTGGGCCTGCCGCGCATGCGCAGTTAGATAGCAGTGTTAGTGCGGTAAGACGCAGTGAGCGCTGCCTCACATGTTGGCTACGCGCCTTGCCTGCGTTGGGACACGAGCAGGTTGTGGGCCTGCCGCGCATGCGCAGTTAGATAGCAGTGTTAGTGCGGTAAGACGCAGTGAGCGCTGCCTCACATGATGGCTACGCGCCTTGCCTGCGTTGGGACACGAGCAGGTTGTGGGCCTGCCGCGCATGCGCAGTTAGATAGCAGTGTTAGTGCGGTAAGACACATTGAGCGCTGCCTCACATGTAGGCTACGCGCCTTGCCTGCGTTGGGACACGAGCAGGTTGTGGGCCTGCCGCGCATGCGCAGTTAGATAGCAGTGTTAGTGCGGTAAGACACAGTGAGCGCTGCCTCACATGTTGGCTACGCGCCTTGCCTGCGTTGGGACACGAGCAGGTTGTGGGCCTGCCGCGCATGCGCAGTTAGATAGCAGTGTTAGTGCGGTAAGACACAGTGAGCGCTGCCTCACATGTTGGCTACGCGCCTTGCCTGCGTTGGGACACGAGCAGGTTGTGGACCTGCCGCGCATGCGCAGTTAGACAGCAGTGTTAGTGCGGTAAGACACAGTGAGCGCTGCCTCACATGTTGGCTACGCGCCTTGCCTGCGTTGAGACACGAGCAGGTTGTGGGCCTGCCGCGCATGCGCAGTTAGACAGCAGTGTTAGTGCGGTAAGACACAGTGAGCGCTGCCTCACATGTTGGCTACGCGCCTTGCCTGCGTTGGGACACGAGCAGGTTGTGGGCCTGCCGCGCATGCGCAGTTAGACAGCAGTGTTAGTGCGGTAAGACACAGTGAGCGCTGCCTCACATGTTGGCTACGCGCCTTGCCTGTGTTGGGACACGAGCAGGTTGTGGGCCTGCCGCGCATGCGCAGTTAGATAGCAGTGTTAGTGCGGTAAGACACAGTGAGCGCTGCCTCACATGTTGGCTACGCGCCTTGCCTGCGTTGGGACACGAGCAGGTTGTGGGCCTGCCGCGCATGCGCAGTTAGATAGCAGTGTTAGTGCGATAAGACACAGTGAGCGCTGCCTCACATGTTGGCTACGCGCCTTGCCTGCGTTGGGACACGAGCAGGTTGTGGGCCTGCCGCGCATGCGCAGTAAGATAGCAGTGTTAGTGCGGTAAGACACAGTGAGCGCTGCCTCACATGTTGGCTACGCGCCTTGCCTGCGTTGGGACACAGGCAGGTTGTGGGCCTGCCGCGCATGCGCAGTTAGATAGCAGTGTTAGTGCGGTAAGACACAGTGAGCGCTGCCTCACATGTTGGCTACGCGCCTTGCCTGCGTTGGGACACGAGCAGGTTGTGGTCCTGCCGCGCATGCGCAGTTAGATAGCAGTGTTAGTGCGGTAAGACACAGTGAGCGCTGCCTCACATGTTGGCTACGCGCCTTGCCTGCGTTGGGACACGAGCAGGTTGTGGGCCTGCCGCGCATGCGCAGTTAGATAGCAGTGTTAGTGCGGTAAGACACAGTGAGCGCTGTCTCACATGTGGGCTACGCGCCTTGCCTGCGTTGGGACACGGGCAGGTTGTGGGCCTGCCGCGCATGCGCAGTTAGATAGCAGTGTTAGTGCGGTAAGACACAGTGAGCGCTGTCTCACATGTTGGCTACGCGCCTTGCCTGCGTTGGGACACGAGCAGGTTGTGGGCCTGCCACGCATGCGCAGTTAGATAGCAGTGTTAGTGCGGTAAGACACAGTGAGCGCTGTCTCACATGTGGGCTACGCGCCTTGCCTGCGTTGGGACACGGGCAGGTTGTGGGCCTGCCGCGCATGCGCAGTTAGATAGCAGTGTTAGTGCGGTAAGACACAGTGAGCGCTGCCTCACATGTTGGCTACGCGCCTTGCCTGCGTTGGGACACGAGCTGGTTGTGGGCCTGCCGCGCATGCGCAGTTAGATAGCAGTGTTAGTGCGATAAGACACAGTCAGCGCTGCCTCACATGTTGGCTACGCGCCTTGCCTGCGTTGGGACACGGGCAGGTTGTGGGCCTGCCGCGCATGCGCAGTTAGATAGCAGTGTTAGTGCGGTAAGACACAGTGAGCGCTGCCTCACATGTTGGCTACGCGCCTTGCCTGCGTTGGGACACGAGCAGGTTGTTGGCCTGCCGCGCATGCGCAGTTAGATAGCAGTGTTAGTGCGGTAAGACACAGTGAGCGCTGCCTCACATGTGGGCTACGCGCCTTGCCTGCGTTGGGACACGAGCTGGTTGTGGGCCTGCCGCGCATGCGCAGTTAGATAGCAGTGTTAGTGCGATAAGACACAGTGAGCGCTGCCTCACATGTTGGCTACGCGCCTTGCCTGCGTTGGGACACGAGCTGGTTGTGGGCCTGCCGCGCATGCGCAGTTAGATAGCAGTGTTAGTGCGGTAAGACACAGTGAGCGCTGCCTCACATGTTGGCTACGCGCCTTGCCTGCGTTGGGACACGAGCTGGTTGTGGGCCTGCCGCGCATGCGCAGTTAGATAGCAGTGTTAGTGCGATAAGACACAGTGAGCGCTGCCTCACATGTTGGCTACGCGCCTTGCCTGCGTTGGGACACGGGCAGGTTGTGGGCCTGCCGCGCATGCGCAGTTAGATAGCAGTGTTAGTGCGGTAAGACACAGTGAGCGCTGCCTCACATGTTGGCTACGCGCCTTGCCTGCGTTGGGACACGAGCAGGTTGTTGGCCTGCCGCGCATGCGCAGTTAGATAGCAGTGTTAGTGCGGTAAGACACAGTGAGCGCTGCCTCACATGTGGGCTACGCGCCTTGCCTGCGTTGGGACACGGGCAGGTTGTGGGCCTGCCGCGCATGCGCAGTTAGATAGCAGTGTTAGTGCGGTAAGACACAGTGAGCGCTGTCTCACATGTTGGCTACGCGCCTTGCCTGCGTTGGGACACGGGCAGGTTGTGGGCCTGCCGCGCATGCGCAGTTAGATAGCAGTGTTAGTGCGGTAAGACACAGTCAGCGCTGCCTCACATGTTGGCTACGTGCCTTGCCTGCGTTGAGACACGAGCAGGTTGTGGGCCTGCCGCGCATGCGCAGTTAGATAGCAGTGTAAGTGCGGTAAGACACAGTGAGCGCTGCCTCACATGTTGGCTACGCGCCTTGCCTGAGTTGGGTCACGAGCAGGTTGTGGGCCTGCCGCGCATGCGCAGTTAGATAGCAGTGTTAGTGCGGTTAGACGCAGTGAGCGCTGCCTCACATGTTGGCTACGCGCCTTGCCTGCGTTGAGACACGAGCAGGTTGTGGGCCTGCCGCGCATGCGCAGTTAGATAGCAGTGTTAGTGCGGTAAGACACAGTGAGCGCTGCCTCACATGTTGGCTACGCGCCTTGCCTGCGTTGGGACACGAGCAGGTTGTGGGTCTGCCGCGCATGCGCAGTTAGATAGCAGTGTTAGTGCGGTAAGACACAGCGAGCGCTGCCTCACATGTTGGCTACGCGCCTTGCCTCCGTTGGGACACGAGCAGGTTGTGGGCCTGCCGCGCATGCGCAGTTAGATAGCAGTGTTAGTGCGGTAAGACACAGTGAGCGCTGCCTCACATATTGGCTACGCGCCTTGCCTGCGTTGGGACACGAGCAGGTTGTGGGCCTGCCGCGCATGCGCAGTTAGATAGCAGTGTTAGTGCGGTAAGACACAGTGAGCGCTGCCTCACATGTTGGCTACGCGCCTTGCCTCCGTTGGGACACGAGCAGGTTGTGGGCCTGCCGCGCATGCGCAGTTAGATAGCAGTGTTAGTGCGGTAAGACACAGTGAGCGCTGCCTCACATGTTGGCTACGCGCCTTGCCTGCGTTGGGACACGAGCAGGTTGTGGGCCTGCCGCGCATGCGCAGTTAGATAGCAGTGTTAGTGCGGTAAGACACAGTGAGCGCTGCCTCACATGTTGGCTACGCGCCTTGCCTGCGTTGGGACACGAGCAGGTTGTGGGCCTGCCGCGCATGCGCAGTTAGATAGCAGTGTTAGTGCGGTAAGACACAGTGAGCGCTGCCTCACATGTTGGCTACGCGCCTTGCCTGCGTTGGGTCACGAGCAGGTTGTGGGCCTGCCGCGCATGCGCAGTTAGATAGCAGTGTTAGTGCGGTAAGACACAGTGAGCGCTGCCTCACATGTTGGCTACGCGCCTTGCCTGAGTTGGGTCACGAGCAGGTTGTGGGCCTGCCGCGCATGCGCAGTTAGATAGCAGTGTTAGTGCGGTTAGACGCAGTGAGCGCTGCCTCACATGTTGGCTACGCGCCTTGCCTGCGTTGAGACACGAGCAGGTTGTGGGCCTGCCGCGCATGCGCAGTTAGATAGCAGTGTTAGTGCGGTAAGACACAGTCAGCGCTGCCTCACATGTTGGCTACGTGCCTTGCCTGCGTTGAGACACGAGCAGGTTGTGGGCCTGCCGCGCATGCGCAGTTAGATAGCAGTGTTAGTGCGGTAAGACACAGTGAGCGCTGCCTCACATGTTGGCTACGCGCCTTGCCTGAGTTGGGTCACGAGCAGGTTGTGGGCCTGCCGCGCATGCGCAGTTAGATAGCAGTGTTAGTGCGGTAAGACACAGTGAGCGCTGCCTCACATGTTGGCTACGCGCCTTGCCTGCGTTGGGACACGAGCAGGTTGTGGGCCTGCCGCGCATGCGCAGTTAGATAGCAGTGTTAGTGCGGTTAGACGCAGTGAGCGCTGCCTCACATGTTGGCTACGCGCCTTGCCTGCGTTGGGACACGAGCAGGTGGGCCTGCCGCGCATGCGCAGTTAGATAGCAGTGTTAGTGCGGTAAGACACAGTGAGCGCTGTCTCACATGTTGGCTACGCGCCTTGCCTGCGTTGGGACACGAGCAGGTTGTGGGCCGGCCGCGCATGCGCAGTTAGATAGCAGTGTTAGTGCGGTAAAACACAGTGAGCGCTGCCTCACATGTTGGCTACGCGCCTTGCCTGCGTTGGGACACGGGCAGGTTGTGGGCCTGCCGCGCATGCGCAGTTAGATAGCAGTGTTAGTGCGGTAAGACACAGTGAGCGCTGCCTCACATGTTGGCTACGCGCCTTGCCTGCGTTGGGACACGGGCAGGTTGTGGGCCTGCCGCGCATGCGCAGTTAGATAGCAGTGTTAGTGCGGTAAGACACAGTGAGCGCTGCCTCACATGTTGGCTACGCGCCTTGCCTGCGTTGGGACACGAGCAGGTTGTGGGCCTGCCGCGCATGCGCAGTTAGATAGCAGTGTTAGTGCGGTAAGACACAGTGAGCGCTGCCTCACATGTTGGCTACGTGCCTTGCCTGCGTTGGGACACGAGCAGGTTGTGGGCCTGCCACGCATGCGCAGTTAGATAGCAGTGTTAGTGCGGTAAGACACAGTGAGCGCTGCCTCACATGTTGGCTACGCGCCTTGCCTGCGTTGGGACACGAGCAGGTTGTGGGCCTGCCGCGCATGCGCAGTTAGATAGCAGTGTTAGTGCGGTAAGACACAGTGAGCGCTGCCTCACATGTTGGCTTCGCGCCTTGCCTGCGTTGGGACACGAGCAGGTTGTGGGCCTGCCGCGCATGCGCAGTTAGATAGCAGTGTTAGTGCGGTAAGACACAGTGAGCGCTGCCTCACATGTTGGCTACGCGCCTTGCCTGCGTTGGGACACGAGCAGGTTGTGGGCCTGCCGCGCATGCGCAGTTAGATAGCAGTGTTAGTGCGGTAAGACACAATGAGCGCTGCCTCACATGTTGGCTACGCGCCTTGCCTGCGTTGGGACACGGGCAGGTTGTGGGCCTGCCGCGCATGCGCAGTTAGATAGCAGTGTTAGTGCGGTAAGACACAGTGAGCGCTGCCTCACATGTTGGCTACGCGCCTTGCCTGCGTTGGGACACGGGCAGGTTGTGGGCCTGCCGCGCATGCGCAGTTAGATAGCAGTGTTAGTGCGGTAAGACACAGTGAGCGCTGTCTCACATGTTGGCTACGCGCCTTGCCTGCGTTGGGACACGAGCAGGTTGTGGGCCGGCCGCGCATGCGCAGTTAGATAGCAGTGTTAGTGCGGTAAAACACAGTGAGCGCTGCCTCACATGTTGGCTACGCGCCTTGCCTGCGTTGGGACACGGGCAGGTTGTGGGCCTGCCGCGCATGCGCAGTTAGATAGCAGTGTTAGTGCGGTAAGACACAGTGAGCGCTGCCTCACATGTTGGCTACGCGCCCTGCCTGCGTTGGGACACGGGCAGGTTGTGGGCCTGCCGCGCATGCGCAGTTAGATAGCAGTGTTAGTGCGGTAAGACACAGTGAGCGCTGCCTCACATGTTGGCTACGCGCCTTGCCTGCGTTGGGACACGAGCAGGTTGTGGGCCTGCCGCGCATGCGCAGTTAGATAGCAGTGTTAGTGCGGTAACACACAGTGAGCGCTGTCTCACATGTTGGCTACGCGCCTTGCCTGCGTTGGGACACGGGCAGGTTGTGGGCCTGCCGCGCATGCGCAGTTAGATAGCAGTGTTAGTGCGGTAAGACACAGTGAGCGCTGCCTCACATGTTGGCTACGCGCCTTGCCTGCGTTGGGACACGGGCAGGTTGTGGGCCTGCCGCGCATGCGCAGTTAGATAGCAGTGTTAGTGCGGTAAGACACAGTGAGCGCTACCTCACATGTTGGCTACGCGCCTTGCCTGCGTTGGGACACGGGCAGGTTGTGGGCCTGCCGCGCATGCGCAGTTAGATAGCAGTGTTAGTGCGGTAAGACACAGTGAGCGCTGTCTCACATGTTGGCTACGCGCCCTGCCTGCGTTGGGACACGGGCAGGTTGTGGGCCTGCCGCGCATGCGCAGTTAGATAGCAGTGTTAGTGCGGTAACACACAGTGAGCGCTGTCTCACATGTTGGCTACGCGCCTTGCCTGCGTTGGGACACGGGCAGGTTGTGGGCCTGCCGCGCATGCGCAGTTAGATAGCAGTGTTAGTGCGGTAAGACACAGTGAGCGCTGTCTCACATGTTGGCTACGCGCCTTGCCTGCGTTGGGACACGGGCAGGTTGTGGGCCTGCCGCGCATGCGCAGTTAGATCTGCAGTGTTAGTGCGGTAAGACACAGTGAGCGCTACCTCACATGTTGGCTACGCGCCTTGCCTGCGTTGGGACACGGGCAGGTTGCGAGCCTGCCGCGCATGCGCAGTTAGATAGCAGTGTTAGTGCGGTAAGACACAGTGAGCGCTGCCTCACATGTTGGCTACGCGCCTTGCCTGCGTTGGGACACGGGCAGGTTGCGAGCCTGCCGCGCATGCTCAGTTAGATAGCAGTGTTAGTGCGGTAAGACACAGTGAGCGCTGCCTCACATGTTGGCTACGCGCCTTGCCTGCGTTGGGACACGGGCAGGTTGTGGGCCTGCCGCGCATGCGCAGTTAGATAGCAGTGTTAGTGCGGTAAGACACAGTGAGCGCTGCCTCACATGTTGGCTACGCGCCTTGCCCGCGTTGGGACACGGGCAGGTTGTGGGCCTGCCGCGCATGCGCAGTTAGATAGTAGTGTTAGTGCGGTATGACACAGTGAGCGCTGCCTCACATGTTGGCTACGCGCCTTGCCCGCGTTGGGACACGAGCAGGTTGTGGGCCTGCCGCGCATGCGCAGTTAGATAGCAGTGTTAGTGCGGTAAGACACAGTGAGCGCTGCCTCACATGTTGGCTACGCGCCTTGCCCGCGTTGGGACACGGGCAGGTTGTGGGCCTGCCGCGCATGCGCAGTTAGATAGCAGTGTTAGTGCGGTAAGACACAGTGAGCGCTGCCTCACATGTTGGCTACGCGCCTTGCCCGCGTTGGGACACGAGCAGGTTGTGGGCCTGCCGCGCATGCGCAGTTAGATAGCAGTGTTAGTGCGGTAAGACACAGTGAGCGCTGCCTCACATGTTGGCTACGCGCCTTGCCTGCGTTGGGACACGGGCAGGTTGTGGGCCTGCCGCGCATGCGCAGTTAGATAGCAGTGTTAGTGCGGTAAGACACAGTGAGCGCTGCCTCACATGTTGGCTACGCGCCTTGCCCGCGTTGGGACACGGGCAGGTTGTGGGCCTGCCGCGCATGCGCAGTTAGATAGCAGTGTTAGTGCGGTAAGACACAGTGAGCGCTGTCTCACATGTTGGCTACGAGCCTTGCCTGCGTTGGGACACGGGCAGGTTGTGGGCCTGCCGCGCATGCGCAGTTAGATAGCAGTGTTAGTGCGGTAAGACACAGTGAGCGCTGCCTGACATGTTGGCTACACGCCTTGCCTGCGTTGGGACACGAGCAGGTTGTGGGCCTGCCGCGCATGCGCAGTTAGATAGCAGTGTTAGTGCGGTAAGACACAGTGAGCGCTGCCTCACATGTTGGCTTTGAGCCTTACCTGCGTTGGGACACGAGCAGGTTGTGGGCCTGCCGCGCATGCGCAGTTAGATAGCAGTGTTAGTGCAGGAAGACACAGTGAGCGCTGCCTCACATGTTGGCTACGCGCCTTGCCTGCGTTGGGACACGGGCAGGTTGTGGGCCTGCCGCGCATGCGCTGTTAGATAGCAGTGTTAGTGTGGTAAGACACAGTGAGCGCTGCCTCACATGTAGGCTACGCGCCTTGCCTGCGTTGGGACACGAGCAGGTTGTGGGCCTGCCGCGCATGCGCAGTTAGATAGCAGTGTTAGGGCGGTAAGACACAGTGAGCGCTGCCTCACATGTTGGCTACGCGCCTTGCCTGCGTTGGGACACGGGCAGGTTGTGGGCCTGCCGCGCAAGCGCAGTTAGATAGCAGTGTTAGTGCGGTAACACACAGTGAGCGCTGCCTCACATGTTGGCTACGCGCCTTGCCTGCGTTGGGACACGAGCAGGTTGTGGGCCTGCCGCGCATGCGCAGTTAGATAGCAGTGTTAGTGCGGTAAGACACAGTGAGCGCTGCCTCACATGTTGGCTACGCGCCTTGCCTGCGTTGGGACACGGGCAGGTTGTGGGCCTGCCGCGCAAGCGCAGTTAGATAGCAGTGTTAGTGCGGTAACACACAGTGAGCGCTGCCTCACATGTTGGCTACGCGCCTTGCCTGCGTTGGGACACGAGCAGGTTGTGGGCCTGCCGCGCATGCGCAGTTAGATAGCAGTGTTAGTGCGGTAAGACACAGTGAGCGCTGCCTCACATGTTGGCTACGCGCCTTGCCTGCGTTGGGACACGAGCAGGTTGTGGGCCTGCCGCGCATGCGCAGTTAGATAGCAGTGTTAGTGCGGTAAGACACAGTGAGCGCTGCCTCACATGGTTGCTACGCGCCTAGCCTGCGTTGGGACACGGGCAGGTTGTGGGCCTGCCGCGCATGCGCAGTTAGATAGCAGTGTTAGTGTGGTAAGACACAGTGAGCGCTGCCTCACATGTTGGCTACGCGCCTTGCCTGCGTTGGGGCACGAGCAGGTTGTGGGCCTGCCGCGCATGCGCAGTTAGATAGCAGTGTTAGTGCGGTAAGACACAGTGAGCGCTGCCTCACATGTTGGCTACGCGCCTTGCCTGCGTTGGGACACGGGCAGGTTGTGGGCCTGCCGCGCATGCGCAGTTAGATAGCAGTGTTAGTGCGGTAAGACACAGTGAGCGCTGCCTCACATGTTGGCTACGCGCCTTGCCTGCGTTGGGACACGAGCAGGTTGTGGGCCTGCCGCGCATGCGCAGTTAGATAGCAGTGTTAGTGCGGTAAGACACCGTGAGCGCTGCCTCACATGTTGGCTACGCGCCTTGCCTGCGTTGGGACACGGGCAGGTTGTGGGCCTGCCGCGCATGCGCAGTTAGATAGCAGTGTTAGTGCGGTAAGACACAGTGAGCGCTGCCTCACATGTTGGCTACGCGCCTTGCCTGCGTTGGGACACGAGCAGGTTGTGGGCCTGCCGCGCATGCGCAGTTAGATAGCAGTGTTAGTGCGGTAAGACACCGTGAGCGCTGCCTCACATGTTGGCTACGCGCCTTGCCTGCGTTGGGACACGAGCAGGTTGTGGGCCTGCCGCGCATGCGCAGTTAGATAGCAATGTTAGTGCGGTAAGACACAGTGAGCGCTGCCTCACATGTTGGCTACGCGCCTTGCCTGCGTTGGGACACGGGCAGGTTGGGGGCCTGCCGCGCATGCGCAGTTAGATAGCAGTGTTAGTGCGGTAAGACACAGTGAGCGCTGCCTCACATGTTGGCTACGCGCCTTGCCTGCGTTGGGACACGAGCAGGTTGTGGGGCTGCCGCGCATGCGCAGTTAGATAGCAGTGTTAGTGCGGTAAGACACAGTGAGCGCTGCCTCACTTGTTGGCTACGCGCCTTGCCTGCGTTGGGACACGAGCAGGTTGTGGGGCTGCCGCGCATGCGCAGTTAGATAGCAGTGTTAGTGCGGTAAGACACAGTGAGCGCTGCCTCACTTGTTGGCTACGCGCCTTGCCTGCGTTGGGACACGAGCAGGTTGTGGGGCTGCCGCGCATGCGCAGTTAGATAGCAGTGTTAGTGCGGTAAGACACAGTGAGCGCTGCCTCACATGTTGGCTACGCGCCTTGCCTGTGTTGGGCCACGAGCAGGTTGTGGGGCTGCCGCGCATGCGCAGTTAGATAGCAGTGTTAGTGCGGTAAGACACAGTGAGCGCTGCCTCACTTGTTGGCTACGCGCCTTGCCTGCGTTGGGACACGAGCAGGTTGTGGGGCTGCCGCGCATGCGCAGTTAGATAGCAGTGTTAGTGCGGTAAGACACAGTGAGCGCTGCCTCACATGTTGGCTACGCGCCTTGCCTGCGTTGGGACACGAGCAGGTTGTGGGGCTGCCGCGCATGCGCAGTTAGATAGCAGTGTTAGTGCGGTAAGACACAGTGAGCGCTGCCTCACTTGTTGGCTACGCGCCTTGCCTGCGTTGGGACACGAGCAGGTTGTGGGGCTGCCGCGCATGCGCAGTTAGATAGCAGTGTTAGTGCGGTAAGACACAGTGAGCGCTGCTTCACATGTTGGCTACGCGCCTTGCCTGTGTTGGGCTACGAGCAGGTTGTGGGGCTGCCGCGCATGCGCAGTTAGATAGCAGTGTTAGTGCGGTAAGACACAGTGAGCGCTGCCTCACATGTTGGCTACGCGCCTTGCCTGTGTTGGGCCACGAGCAGGTTGTGGGCCTGCCGCGCATGCGCAGTTAGATAGCAGTGTTAGTGCGGTAAGACACAGTGAGCGCTGCCTCACATGTTGGCTACGCGCCTTGCCTGTGTTGGGCCACGAGCAGGTTGTGGGCCTGCCGCGCATGCGCAGTTAGATAGCAGTGTTAGTGCGGTAAGACACAGTGAGCGCTGCCTCACATGTTGGCTACGCGCCTTGCCTGTGTTGGGCCACGAGCAGGTTGTGGGCCTGCCGCGCATGCGCAGTTAGATAGCAGTGTTAGTGCGGTAAGACACAGTGAGCGCTGCCTCACATATTGGCTACGCACCTTGCCAGCGTTGGGACACGAGCAGGTTGTGGGCCTGCCGCGCATGCGCAGTTAGATAACAGTGTTAGTGCGGTAAGACACAGTGAGCGCTGCCTCACATGTTGGCTACGCGCCTTGCCTGCGTTGGGACACGAGCAGGTTGTGGGCCTGCCGCGCATGCGCAGTTAGATAGCAGTGTTAGTGCGGTAAGACACAGTGAGCGCTGCCTCACATGTTGGCTACGCGCCTTGCCTGCGTTGGGACACGAGCAGGTTGTGGGCCTGCCGCGCATGCGCAGTTAGATAGCAGTGTTAGTGCGGTAAGACACAGTGAGCGCTGCCTCACATGTTGGCTACGCGCCGTGCCTGCGTTGGGACACGGGCAGGTTGTGGGCCTGCCGCGCATGCGCAGTTAGATAGCAGTGTTAGTGAGTTAAGACACAGTGAGCGCTGCCTCACATGTTGGCTACGCGCCTTGCCTGCGTTGGGACACGAGCAGGTTGTGGGCCTGCCGCGCATGCGCAGTTAGATAGCAGTGTTAGTGCGGTAAGACACAGTGAGCGCTGCCTCACATGTTGGCTACGCGCCTAGCCTGCGTTGGGACACGGGCAGGTTGTGGGCCTGCCGCGCATGCGCAGTAAGATAGCAGTGTTAGTGCGGTAAGACACAGTGAGCACTGCCTCACATGTTGGCTACGCGCCTTGCCTGCGTTGGGACACGAGCAGGTTGTGGGCCTGCCGCGCATGCGCAGTTAGATAGCAGTGTTAGTGCGGTAAGACACAGTGAGCGCTGCCTCACATGTTGGCTACGCGCCTTGCCTGCGTTGGGACACGAGCAAGTTGTAGGCCTGCCGCGCATGCGCAGTTAGATAGCAGTGTTAGTGCGGTAAGACACAGTGAGCGCTGCCTCACATGTTGGCTACGCGCCTTGCCTGCGTTGGGACACGAGCAGGTTGTGGGCCTGCCGCGCATGCGCAGTTAGATAGCAGTGTTAGTGCGGTAAGACACAGTGAGCGCTGCCTCACATATTGGCTACGCACCTTGCCAGCGTTGGGACACGAGCAGGTTGTGGGCCTGCCGCGCATGCGCAGTTGGATAGCAGTGTTAGTGCGGTAAGACACAGTGAGCGCTGCCTCACATGTTGGCTACGCGCCTTGCCTGCGTTGGGACACGAGCAGGTTGTGGGCCTGCCGCGCATGCGCAGTTAGATAGCAGTGTTAGTGCGGTAAGACACAGTGAGCGCTGCCTCACATGTTGGCTACGCGCCTTGCCTGCGTTGGGACACGAGCAGGTTGTGGGCCTGCCGCGCATGCGCAGTTAGATAGCAGTGTTAGTGCGGTAAGACACAGTGAGCGCTGCCTCACATGTTGGCTACGCGCCTTGCCTGCGTTGGGACACGAGCAGGTTTTGAGCCTGCCGCGCATGCGCAGTTAGATAGCAGTGTTAGTGAAGTAAGACACAGTGAGCGCTGCCTCACATGTTGGCTACGCGCCTTGCCTGCGTTGGGACACGAGCAGGTTGTGGGCCTGCCGCGCATGCGCAGTTAGATAGCAGTGTTAGTGCGGTAAGACACAGTGAGCGCTGCCTCACATGTTGGCTACGCGCCTTGCCTGCGTTAAGACACGAGCAGGTTGTGGGCCTGCCGCGCATGCGCAGTTAGATAGCAGTGTTAGTGCGGTAAGACACAGTGAGCGCTGCCTCACATGTTGGCTACGCGCCTTGCCTGCGTTGGGACACGAGCAGGTTGTGGGCCTGCCACGCATGCGCAGTTAGATAGCAGTGTTAGTGCGGTAAGACACAGTGAGCGCTGTCTCACATGTTGGCTACGCGCCTTGCCTGCGTTGGGACACGAGCAGGTTTTGAGCCTGCCGCGCATGCGCAGTTAGATAGCAGTGTTAGTGAAGTAAGACACAGTGAGCGCTGCCTCACATGTTGGCTACGCGCCTTGCCTGCGTTGGGACACGAGCAGGTTTTGAGCCTGCCGCGCATGCGCAGTTAGATAGCAGTGTTAGTGAAGTAAGACACAGTGAGCGCTGCCTCACATGTTGGCTACGCGCCTTGCCTGCGTTGGGACACGAGCAGGTTGTGGGCCTGCCGCGCATGCGCAGTTAGATAGCAGTGTTAGTGCGGTAAGACACAGTGAGCGCTGCCTCACATGTTGGCTACGCGCCTTGCCTGCGATGGGACACGAGCAGGTTGTTGGCCTGCCGCGCATGCGCAGTTAGATAGCAGTGTTAGTGCGGTAAGACACAGTGAGCGCTGCCTCACATGTTGGCTACGCGCCTTGCCTGCGTTGGGACACGAGCAGGTTTTGAGCCTGCCGCGCATGCGCAGTTAGATAGCAGTGTTAGTGAAGTAAGACACAGTGAGCGCTGCCTCACATGTTGGCTACGCGCCTTGCCTGCGTTAGGACACGGGCAGGTTGTGGGCCTGCCGCGCATGCGCAGTTAGATAGCAGTGTTAGTGCGGTAAGACACAGTGAGCGCTGCCTCACATGATGGCTACGCGCCTTGCCTGCGTTGGGACACGAGCAGGTTGTGGGCCTGCCGCGCATGCGCAGTTAGATAGCAGTGTTAGTGCGGTAAGACACAGTGAGCGCTGCCTCACATGTTGGCTACGTGCCTTGCCTGCGTTGGGACACGAGCAGGTTGTGGGCCTGCCGCGCATGCGCAGTTAGATAGCAGTGTTAGTGCGGTAAGACACAGTGAGCGCTGCCTCACATGTTGGCTACGCGCCTTGCCTGCGTTGGGACACGAGCAGGTTGTGGGCCTGCCGCGCATGCGCAGTTTATAAACTGAAAACATTTCATTCACTTACTTGGACGGTGATTATGTTGAATACGTAGTTAACATTGAAGTAATGAATTGTTGCAGAGATAGTCATACCAACGAAACCAACATCTTCCATGGAATAGTTCAACTAAAACAAAACAATTTCTTAAAGTAAGTCCCATCATTACGTCTCATGTTTGCAATACAGGCGAGTCCAATAGAACCAACTTATGTTTTTTCCTCTCTGGTTCTCGATATCTACTTGAAACAGGTTCAGTTATGATTGATGACCGTATGTTGGATAGCTAAAATAACCAATGACAATGGGCGTGACTAATGAGGTTTGTGCACTCTACTCAGCGTACGAGAATATGGTTAAGAACGCAAGCAAGCAATCCGTTGTTTTTCTTTAAACCGGCGTGCATGAGAGAAAAGATAAATAGGGTTTTCCATTTCAGACTATATTTGCCTTGCATAATTGCAAAGTTTTTTTAATACCAAACAAAAATGCAAAACATTGGGAAAAAGAAGGCCAAGCCCAAAACGTAGAAGATCAACCGTTACAAACCATAAAAGGGCACACTTACAAAAAACGCCAATTTAAAAAGAGGCTCAACATTAAGGGGTGATATCTAAACTTGTGAGCAATCCAATTATTTAATTTCCAATATATAAATATAGTAATTAATAAAATTAACAAATATATAAATGTTTACATCACTTAATAATTGATAAATAAATATATTAACAACATTTACAAAATTAAATTGACTCTTTGAAACATTTCGAGATGAAAAGAACAAAATGAACACACCCTTCTTTTATTATTAAAAGCTTGGTCGAAGAATGTGCATTCTGAGTTTTATTTTTTAAGTTCTGAAATGTTTCCTGAATTATATATTAAATTGATTTTAAAGTTCATTAGCTTGATGAGTTATTCAATATTTGCTTTATAGTTCGTAATTTTAATAATCTATTAAAATTCATTTGATAACAAATTCATCGGGCAAGCTTTTAATTATAAATGAAGTGTGTTCATTTTGTTTTTCCCATCCTCAAAATGTTTCAATAAGACAATTTAATTTTTTATATTTATATATTAATTTATCAATCATTAAGTGATGTAAACGCTTATTTACTTGTTTATTTCATTATTTACTTTATTCATATATTGGAAAGAAAATAATGGCTTGACCACAATTTTAGATAAATATCACCCCTTTAAATGTTGAGCTTCTTTTGAAATTGGCGTTTTTCTTACGTGTGCCCTTTTTGGTTTGTATCGGTTGATCTTCTCCGTTTATGCTTGGCCTTTGTTTGCTAATTTTTTGGATTTTTGTTTGGTATATCAATGCTTTTTATGTAGCATTTATCGTAGTCAAACAACTCAATGTCAAAAACCCAACGCAGATTCTTACTATTGATATCTGCCTGGCGGAGGCTCGTCGAACTCTCAACTTGCGAGTTCGGCGAGCCTCCGCTAGTCGGAGATGAAGTGGACCTTGTCATTTTGTTGGTGATTTTCTATCCCGTAATTAATCGATGGCAAGAACGTTGTGACACAACATTATTATTTTAAATATTCACTATATGTAAACGTTTTCAAGTGTTTGTCAGCCGTGGTGGAGGGGGGGGGGGGGTGGGGGGTGGGGAGGGCTATTTAAAAACGTGGCCCGGGCCCTACAAACCTCGCTACGCCACTGTCCTCAATCACATGATTGAAACCAGATGAGAACAGATAATGTGTTCAATTAGACTTACTTTGGAGAGAAGCACAATGTCTAAACCATAAACGGACACCATCATTAGAAACACGGCAATTAGTATAGGTTCCATTGCCGTTTCAATTGATTTACATAACCTATAACAAAACATATTATAACTTTAAAATAATTTTTGTTTTCAATTTTGAAGAAATGTATGATAGAGTTTACATACGTTAGTAATATTTGATGAATCTTCACACATTCAACAAATTCTTGCACCATTTCCTTATCAAGTTCTTTGGCACAGTCTTCAAGCTGTCTCTTTAAAACCAAATTCAGACTCAAAGGTTGTCCTACATTCTGGTCGGAATTTTGATTTATATGTGTCGTTATTTCAGCATTAAACAATTCTTCTGTGTTTTGTGTAACCATAGTGAGAGTTGCGGATGGTATGGAAATAGTCTCCAGTAATTTATCTAGATGGATATCGTGGTTGACCGCTTCAATCTGGATGGAGGACTCCAGAGTTTGAGGTTCCACCGCTATCTCTTCATCACTTTGGATTTCGATAGACAAACACTCATCTTCCTCAAGTATTTCTTTGTGGTTTTCATTATCAATTTCTATTTTAGAAATATCCTCTCTACATAGAAACGATTTAATGAAACTAAAATCCATTGTCATAGTATTTTTGGCACACATATTTCGTATTGAAGTGTTTTGAATATCTTCGAGTTTGATACAAAGAATCTTGAAGTACAGAGACAATTGGGCACCTAGGTACCCTCCAAGTGGAATGCATGTGCTGATAGAAACTGCAAGAGTGGTTGCTTGTATCAATCTTATGAAAATAGTGATTTCATATGCTGGCGACTTGGTTTCATCGTATGGGTACCAAAGACTAAAAGAAGAAGAATTAACATAAGATAATTCTAAACCATCATTTTTTTGTCTTGGTATTAATCAGAAACGTTTAATTTTACATCTAGTTATACAATATTACTGCTGTATCGGCATGACCAGAAGACTTTTAAGCATTTGAAGTAAATGTTAATTTTTAAATGCTCCTTTAATTTATATTGTCAGTTCGCATTTGGTGGACGTATGTGGAATTATTCTAGTAGCGTCTTTGCTGGTAGCTGTGCTGGTAGCTGTGCTGGTAGTTGTGCTGGTAGCTGTGCTGGTAGCTGTGCTGGTAGCTGTGCTTGTAGCTGTGCTGGTAGCTGTGCTGGTAGCTTTGCCGATAGCTGTGCTGGTAGCTGTGCTGGTAGCTGTGTTGGTAGCTGTGCTGGTAGCTGTGCTGGTAGCTGTGCTAGTAGCTGTGCTGGTAGCTGTGCTGGTAGCCATGCGTGTAGCTGTGCTGGTAGTTGTGCTGGTAGCTGTGCTGGTAGCCGTGCGTGTAGCTGTGCTTGTAGCTGTGCTGGTAGCTGTGCTGGTAGTTGTGCTGGTAGCTGTGCTTGTAGCTGTGCTGGTAGCTGTGCTGGAAGCTGTGCTCGTAGCTGTGCTGGTAGCTGTGCTGGTAGTAAAGGGCAGGGACACCTGAATAAGTTCCTCGCGACTATCATCCTCCCCCCTTAGCCTATTTCAATCCAGTGTCTCCAATTGTTCCTTTTTCTCAAAGCTCCTCCCGTTTTGAAGCCTACCTAGGGTAGCTCTGCCAGTAGTACAGGGGACCCCCTGGCTCTGCACAAAGTATTTTCACACCTACCTTTTATCTTCTGATTGTTACAGTGTAGCCATGTGTCCTTGTCTAGTACATTACAGGTTGCACCAGACGATCAGGTTGCTCTCGAGGAACGGTGGTAAGTACACGGGTAAGTACACCAGGGGTAGGCTACATGTGCTTCATGCTTAGGTTTAGGGATGGGGGAGTGCATGATTGCGAGTGTGAGACGTCACGAAATAGGCTTATTAAATACTAAATTAATTAATTATGCAAACTAACTCATTAATATGCGTATTTATATACACACTAATTAAGATAAGTTAATTATGTAAATTTATGTATACACTATAAATAATTTAATTAATAATGCTAATGAGTTTATTGATTATGCTAATGAGGAGGCGTGGCCTCTGGAACATTCTATGACGTCATCGACCTTGAGATTATGCTAATGAGTGCCAGGGGGCCTCCCATACTACTTCTACCTATCGTGAGAGGATAATTAATTTATGAAGAAACTTACTTTTCCCACTGTTTTCTATTTGGCAGAAGGTCTTCAACATGTACTACTGTAACCCAGAGTAGAAAGAGTGGAAGTGTTCCAAACAAGGTAAAACGTGTGACGTTGTACCAAAACTTCTCCATCTTCTCCTTCATGGCTGCATGGACTTCATTTCCCATCTTCACATGTCCTTCAATTTTTTCAATACCGTCAAGAAATAATTTCAATCTTTTCTTTTGGAAATAAACAGAACTAACAATGGTGATTACAGGTACACATATACAAATCGAAAACGCATTTTGAGCTTGGGCGGCTTTGTTGTCTGCAAACTTAACTAGGGCGACTGCTGAGAATACTACAGTGGTTGAGGTCGTAACTATAGAAGCAATTGAAATACTTCTGCGTATGAACTGTAGTGTGACGCGCAGTGGGCGATATTGTACCAACATTCGAGCCAGCCACGGTCGATAGAATTGCAAGTAGAAGTCCAAATCTGGATTGTCCGGATCTTCAATTAACAAACCTGTAAGAAGAGCGAAGTTGTTTCATTGTGGAACTCATTAAACCTGGCATTATTCTTCTGGGCGGTTTTTAATATTGTTTCATATAATATCCAACTCTCAGTTCGAACAATGCTGCATTTACGTTGCTAACCTGTAAAATCAACTGACGAAAAATATACAGACTAGGTTTGGTTGAAGCTGTTGTGGTGTAGGAGGAGGAGGAGGAGGTTCATTCAACAGTCTGAACTGAACTGGACTGGACTGAACTGAACTGAACTGAACGGAACTGAACTGAACTGAACTGAACTGAACCGAACTGAACTGAACTGAACTGAACTGAACTGAACTGAACTGAACTGAGCTGAACTGAACTGAACTGAACTGAACTGAACTGAACTGAATTAGCTAAACTTAACTGAACTGATCTGAACTGAACTGAACTGAACTGAACTGAACTGAACTGAACTGAACTGAACAGAACTGAACAGAACAGAATAGAACTGAACTGAACAGAACTGAACTGAACTGAACTGACTGAACTAAACCGAACCGAACCGAACCGAACTGAACTAAACTAAACTAAACTGAACTGAACTGAACTGAACTGAACTGAACTGCACTGAACTGAACTGAACTGAACTGAACTGAACTGAACTGAACTGAACTGAACTGAACTGAACTTAACTGAACTGAACTGAACTTAACTGAACTTAACTGAACTGAATTAACTAAACTTAACTGAACTGAACTGAACTAACTTAACTGAACTGAACTGAACTGACCTGAACTGAAATGAATTGAACTGAGCTGAACTGAACTGAACTGAACTGAACTAAACTGAACTGAACTGAACTGAACATAAAAGAGTGTTAAGATCGTGTATGGTTTTTTGAGTGTTTCTGTGAAGGTACTAATTCTCAAACCAGTGCTAAACAATAAAAATAGAGTGCAGTTTTTTGTGCGGTGAAGATATCACACTCTAGTTTCATTAATTTCACACTTTTTGAGCATTTGCTATCAATCATAACTAGAAGTAAACAAATAAACATTTAAATGTAGACCTACTATTTTTTTAAATCGGATTTATATCAACCGGAATGCAATTAGGCCAACATCAGAATTTGGAAACAACATTGATGATATTTTTGCTGGCGTAGTAAATGTTATGGATTAGAAAAATTTTGTATAAAAGAACTAAATACCGACCTTGAAAGTAAGCTATTTTATAAAGTAGTTTCATGTTTAGTGTTACAATCACTGCTTATCCTGTCAGACACAGGAAAACATTCTCAAACGAGAACAGAATGAAAACACGTGTTCACCGTTCAGTGTTCAATTTCAACTTGTGACCTCCTTCACAATAAACCATGGCTGCGTTTGTTCGCCAAGTCGGAATGCCGGGATTTAATCAAACTACGTTCCCCGAAAATAGCCAATATCGATTGTTCTTTCCCGTTTTGTATCCATAACTAAATAATTAAATAATGTTGTTATTACTGTGCATTGATTCGTAAAAGTTATGTCTCTACAAATTGTATCGTGAATTATTCGTAGCTGTTATATTGGTACTCGTCGTGTAAAGCTGTAAGCAGTGACCTTGGAGCCGTCATGGCAACGAAGCACTTACTGGCACAAATGTCCCCCACTGAAAATCAGTTGTTGGGTAACTTGAGTGGATAGATTGTAAATCTAGATGTGTTTACTTATTAACGTACTACTTTATTTAAGAACTCAATTACACAAATATGTATATATTGTACAAGAAAATATTAAGACCCACTTTCTGCGCCCATACATTTTGCTCACAAACAAACAAACAAACAAACAAACAAACAAACAAACAAACAAAACTTCTTGTTAATAACGCTCGCACATAAATTCTGCTTACGTGAGTATTTCTTTTTTCATTACATTCTATTTCAGAGTGACCAAACTTCTCGAAAAATACGAGACAGTCCCGAATTTGACCAAAGTATCCCGCGTTCCGAAATTGGTAAATTCAAGATTTTCTATGATTTGCGTTTCAAAAATTACAATTTCGAAGAAAAATAAAGGCAATTACCAGAAGAGAAGAGTTTAGTGGTAAATTTGTAATTCGGAATAAAAATCTAAAAAATCTAATAATTATCGAATAAGAAAGTTTAAATAACCACTGCCGCCATTTCAGTGTTTACAGCTGCATTGGGTTAGAGAACAAAAGTGTCCTGAAATTCAATCCAGACCATCTGGTCACCATATTTTATTTTAACTATTATAATTATTTAAATCTTATGTCAAAGTCAATTTACAGTGTATAATAATTATATAGCATAGTAGTTTTGTGTTTTGTGTTCAATTATGTTATAGTATCTTCACTGTTTTATCCTATAGTAGAGGAGCAAAAGGTATCTCGTGCGCCTTTCGTGGAAGAGTATTGCGGTAAACGGTATTCTGTTACGGCATACCATACGAGTATTCTGCATTTACCTGGCACATCCTGGCATGCTGCAGAGGGCGCCAGGAGCGTCGTGACGTCATAGACACGTTTTAATTAATAACTTTTGAACTGTTTATGTCACAGAAAATATCAAGAGGACAATTTTATGATGTCATACTAGACGAGCATTTATAACCTATCTGGCACATTCTGGCGGGCTGCAGAGGGCGCCAGGAGCGTCGTGACGTCATATACACGTTTGAACTAATAACGTTTGAACGGTTCATGTCACAGAAAATATGTAGGGTACAATTCTACCATAAAATACTATACGAACATTTTTCACCTACCTGGCACATCCTGGCACGCTGAAGAGGGCGCCAGAAGCGTCATGACGTCATAGACACGTTTTAATTAATAACGTTTGAACGGTTCATGTCACAGAAAATGTCACGGAAACAATTCTATAACGAAATACTATTTGAGTATTTTGCATCTATTTGGTACATCGTGGCACGCTGCAGAGGGCGCCAGGAGCTTCGTGACGTCATACACTTTTTCATTAATAACTTTTGAACGGTTCATATCACAGAAAATATCAAAATGACAATATTATAGAGAATTTAAATACAAATCGATTGATATATACCAATAGGGTAATCATGTAATATTTAAGGGAGATATTGCTTACAAATAATAATAATTAGATGTGTATATGAAATGCACGGCATCCCTCATCGTAATATCTATTTATTACTATTTCGGAGTTATAATTGTATCACAGTGAAGGACTTAATAATCGTAGTCATCCCAACATACCCATGGATATCTGTTGTTTAACAATAATAATAATTATTATTATTGTATACTAGTTACTATTCATAGACTGATTAGTAAAACTCACGTTTGCTAGAAGTTCTCTTCATCTTCATCATCATTGTCTTCATTCTCATCTGCCGTGTTGTCGGTATTCAAGCACTCTTGTTCCTCGTCTTCAGTAGAGCAGCCACAAAGCTCGGTGCACCTCATGTTATTTGCTTTGCAGCTGCATCTTGACGCACACCTTGATTTTAAGCAGTTGCACTTAGCAAGTTGAATGACGGCAGCCGAGGCAGGTTCGAGGGTTGTCATGACTGCCACATACTCGTTGCTCTCAAGTAGCCATCCGTAGTCTTCGGGTAATAAGTTGATAGGGTTGGCAACCTGGTCATTATGCCACACCCAGCATTGATGGTGAGCACGTAGTATGGCTTGGAGATATGCGGCTTTGCTGGGTGGAAGCTTTTGGTGGGTGCTTGGCAAGACTTTTTGTGAAACATGCACCATCGACGGTCAGACACTTATCTCAGTTTAGTGAATGGACAGTACAGTTGGCAAACAAACTTCTCTAGACCACTTATCACGGAGTCTTTAAGAGCAACAGTCTAACCTAGTTCTTCAAATGCTGAAAATATTTCATAGTCGGATTCTTCCACACACCAGCACAAGTGAGGATCTAGCCAAACTTCTTGTCATGCGCATTGACAACAGATAGTGAGTTTTCAGAGGTCCACGTGGTATTTGATAGATATGACATGCCTGTTTCATTAAAACCGGCAACTCGAAAGACCCGGCAAGGAGGAAAAGCTGCTGTAGCTTATCGCATTACAGACAACACGCCAATCGGGCACTTGAGCATGTCACAACTACTTGGTCACACCAAAACCAAGTATGAGCTGACAGAATATTTTTCACAGAAGATAATTCGAGCCTCACAGGCCATGGAAAGACAAACAGTTGTCGCATGGAGTAACAAGACTATTAGTACAGAAACACTTCTACCACACTTAAAAAGTGAACAGGAAGAAACCGATACAAAGATGTTGCTTCATGCAGTAGATGCGACAAAACGAGGAGCTACTCAAATATCTATTTTTTCCCCAGATACAGATGTCCTTATCCTGGTACTGCGACGTTACACCGATCTCTGTAAAAATACTGTGTTCATTACAGGTAAAGGGGGAAATAATAGAAGGTTATCACTTGGGTCCCTATACAACACACTTGGGCACAATCAAGTTTCAGGACTAACTGGATTTCACGCTTTCAGTGGTTCCGACAACACTGGGGGATTTTCAGGAAAGGGGAAACTTTCGTGCTGGAAAGCTTTCAGAGAATCGACTCCTTGCCTATCTATGTTATCTAATGTTATCTATGTCATATGCGAGCTTCCAAAACTCGCCGCAGCGCTGTTGATGAAACTGGTCAATTTAGGTAGAATTCGTTTCAGAATAGAGTAGAGACAATTAAAAGTTACATACCAGCCAGGCAGTGGCGTAGCCAAGGGGGGAAGGGGGGGCGAATGCCCCCCCTGCCCCCCTTTCCTGACGCCCCCTAACCATCTGAATTGTTCCACTTCAAAGTCCCAAAAATACATATGTGAAATAATAAATACGTAAATCCTTTGTGACACCTTCGTCCTTTGCATTCGCTCTGTTTTTGGCACAAAGTACTGAGAAAAGTGTTTGCTCTGTCAAACTACTACTACTAACTAAATTCAAAAATAAATCTAACGGCAAGTAGCTTAATAATGTCATGCGAAGCCGAGTTATCAGCAATGCGCTCTGATGAAGCGTTCCTTGATATTGTTAAAGATCGAAGCAGAGGGGTTTGCAGACTAGTGTGAGTTGACAAAAAGTTTTGTAGAAAAGAGGGTGAGTAAAAAGAAACGATTTCGTGATGAGCTTGCCTAAGATTCTCCCATAGCATCTGAAAAATACCATTTTAGTAGTCAGGTTTTCTTTAAAGTACTTGATGTTTTCACCACTCAGCTGGAAGATCGCTTTAAAGATTCTCATAATTGCTTCAAATTTTCAAGATTATCCGCTGAAAGAAATATTCTAGCTCTCCAAGATTTGGCACTTTTTAAAACGTGGTAACAAACTTTGCAAACATGAAACTAAGAAGAAAAAACTCCTGTACAAAGAACGAACTACGAGCGCATTCAAAAAAGGCAATTCTCCGAGCTAAATAAATAAATGTATGTTGGGCCCCATATGTTGTATATCACTATCAAACTTAATTAAAACTTGTGATGTTTTGTAAACTGTTTAATTTAATTAATTTGATCTTTATTGACAACGGGACCGTAGTCCTACAAGTGCAATATAATAATATAGCATTACAGTTATTAAACTAAGACTACGACATATTAATTGAGTTTAAGATTTAGATTTACAACTACACTCAAGTCTAAGAACTAAGAGTAATCTAAACAAATAAATGGTGCCTGAACTTACTACGAGGGCGTAGCAAGACTTGCCTCCGGTCGCAAGACTGAGTACCACCTTTAAATTTTCTGTTTCGGCACTGCGCCAGTGGCAGCTCTTGCTACGTCCTCGTGGAAGAAGCGGTCAGCTTTAAATTAATCTAAAATATCTCGTAACACATTTTTAAACTTAGGTAAATTGATATTGTTGATGTCCAATTCGGAGTAACTGTTCACAAGAGTATTAAAAGAGTGTTGAATTCTGTTAATGCAAGAATATTTAAATAGATCAAGTCGGCTTCGAGGAACTATGAAAGTAGAATGATTACGAGTACGTCGAGATGGAACATGAAAATTAATTAGTCTTAGCAGGTCAGAATCAATAAGGTTATGCAGAAGCTTGTATAAAAATATTAAATCAGTTGCCTTCCGACGATGTTCTAACGTGGTAATATGAAGGTTTTTGCACAGAGTATGGTAATCAGCTCTATGGTACACAATATTATTTTTGAAACAGGAGAATTTTACAAATTTTTGCTGTATCCGCTCGATGCTTTTTGTTTTGGTTGAGTGATACGGATTCCAAATCAAACTGGCGTATTCAACCTGTGGCCTTATTAACGCTACATAGAGCTTCCTTGTGGTGTTAACGGAAAAGTCCTTGGCGCAATTTCTTCGCACAAAACCAAGTGTTTTTAGCGCTTTTGGTAAAATCTGTCCAAGATGGTTGTTGTATGAGAGGTCGCTGGCCAGTTGAACTCCGAGGTCCCGGATGGAGGTGACCCTGGCCAGTGCAGAGCTATGGAGGTAGTAGGTGAAGTCTATGGTATTTTTTCTTTTGTTAGTGAAGGAGATGATGTTACACTTAGACACATTGAGGTTAAGCCTCCACGTTTTACACCAATCCGAAAATCTATGTAAATCGTTTTGAAGTTGCTCACAATCACTGATATTGTTGACAGGGCAGTATATCTTGAGGTCATCGGCGTACATGAGGCATTGACTGGTCTTGAAACACGTGGGTATGTCATTTACAAATAGTGTGAACATCAGGGGACCGATAATAGAACCCTGAGGCACCCCGGATGTAACACTCTCTGTAGTTGAAGCTCCATCGTCGATTAGTACACTTTGTGTTCGGCCGGATAGGTAGCTGGTTAGCAATGTGTGCATTTTGCCACAGATTCCATATGCTTGTAGTTTCAACAAAAGAAGTTTATGATCAACGCTGTCAAAGGCCTTACTAAAATCGGTGTAGACAGCGTCCACCTGACTTCCGTTGTTTATTCGGAATGCAATGTCACTTGTGTACTGGGCTAGATTCGTGACTGTGGAACGTTTTTTGACAAAGCCATGCTGCTCGGGTGCTATGTTGTTAGATACATGGTTTATCAGGCGTTTGTGCAGAATACACTCAAAGATTTTTGAAAATGTTGACAGAAGCGATATCGGCCTGTAGTTAGCAACATTGTATCTGCTACCTTTCTTGAGCACAGGTGTGACGTTGGCGTGTTTCCAGCGGGTAGGGAAAGTACCATTATCGAGACATTTATTGAAAATTACAGCCAGGGGTTTTGAAAGGGCTCTCCTGCAGTGTTTAATAATCTTAATGGGGATTTTGTCAGGACCAGGGGATTTTCCATTTTTTAATTGTCGCAGACACTTTTCAACTTCATTAGCCGTTATAGTGAACTCTGGTATATTTTCGGTTGAATAAGGTGAGATAAATGTGGGGATTGATGGTTTTAAGGATGGCAGAAGGAATGATTTTTTAAAGAAGTCTGAAAAAAGTTGGCTACACGAGGACGTGTCACTGGCCTTCTGTCCGTTATACTCTACTGCGATAGGGATACGCCTTGTTCTTGTTTTGTGACGTACGAAACTCCACAACCTGGAGGGATCAGCAGCGACGGACGCGTCAATCTGTCTCATGTATTCCTTGTATCTTTTTAATTTAAGTTTTTGAAAGCAAGAGCGTTTTACTTGGAACTCGACTTTGTTGTTCGCGGCTTGTGAACGTTTCCACGCTCTATGAGCGCGGTTTTTGTCCTTCAAGGCTGTAATCGTCTCGCTATCGAACCAGGGCGGGTATTTCCTAGGGTTAATTTTGATTTTAGGTACTGTTTGTTCAATTGTCTTAGTTATTGTGCTGTAAAATGCATCGCAGATGCTGTCCACGTTACCTTGTTCCATATCGCTCCAATCAGCTGACTCAAGATTATCGTTCAGTAAGGGGAGATCTGCAAGCCTCCAGTTGAATCTCTGACGGTTGACTGGTTTGTGGTGAATGTTCCCGGCAGGAAATGTAATCTCGGAGATAAATGCCTGATGGTCGGATTGAACAGCTTGTTCAGTGGGTGTTACTGAGATTTTGAGATCGGGGTTATTGACAAATAAAAGATCTAGAAAATTATTGTTGCAAGTGGGTAATGGATTACGCTGATTAAGACTAAACTCACTGACGATCTCGAAGAATGATGTGGCTATTTGAGAGTTGATGTCGGCGACAGGGTGAAGATCTTGTTCAGCGTTGTTCAACCAGGATATTTGTGGTAAGTTGAAGTCCCCACAAAGAAGTATGTTGTCCTGGGGTCGAAGGCAGGACTGCACTCGCGATAGAGAGGTGTGTATAGATTGTCCATAAGATCAAGAGATGGGGGTGGGGGAAAATAAATGCACCCAGCGAGTAAGTTCGATTGTTGATTGATTTTATTCTCAACCCATATGATTTCACAGTCGTCCGACTCAAGATCCTCACGTCGCTTCGACTGTAGATCTGTGTTTACAGCCATGAGAACTCCCCCTCCCCGTTTAGTTTTAGCGTTGCCCATCTGTTTCCTGTCCCTGCGGTGCACAATAAACTGGCTACTATCGAGTATTTCACTGTCGAACACGTTCTGATTCAGCCACGTCTCGGTGATACACACTATGTCACATTCACTGTTGTCCGCGAAGTAGAGATTGAAATCGCGTAGCTTCTTGTTGGCTATACTTCTTGCGTTCATACAGTACAACGAGATGTCGCGCGGCGCCAGTCTACGGGGGTGCGAGCTTACGCGTGGCGAGGTTACGGGGCCAGGGTTGACATGAATATCGCCGGCCATTAGCAGAAGGCACAGAGCTTGGAATGCGAGCGGGGCTGGCCGGTGACCCCGCCGACTGGGTCTGTTTACGGTCGAGGGGGGTTGTTGTCTTTTGCACTTGGCTGCCGCGGAAGACACGAAGCCGGCGGAGGCGTAAGCAGAGAAATTAAAACACCTGTTAGAACAATGAAATAACGAGCTGTTGAAACTAAAACTTTTGCACTGGTCACTTTTCGCAAATAGCTTGAACGTGCCTACCGCCAGTATTAAAATTCCGAGTATGACTATTAGAAAACTTGATTTTTGCACGGAGCGAGAAATACGCGTGTCTTTACCGGGCGCCATCTTGGCTCTTTTCGGCGCCCCTAAACATTTCGTGCCCCCCTTAGATCCAAAACGCCACTGCAGCCAGGGTGGGCAGGTTTCCTACGAAAAAAAAAAAAAATAATAATAATAATAATAATAATAATAATAGTAATAATAATAATAATAATAATTAATAATAATAATAATATAATTGTAATTATTATCTGGCACACTAACAGCTACCTTCCCAACGACTGAGTCGTCGAAACCCGTTCATAGTAGTGTGAATTTTACACGTTGACGTCGCTACCAACTGGAGCATTCTTGGCGGGAATATTGAACTCAAACGTACGCTCAACAGCTGTTGTTTGTGCACATTTTATGCGGGATAACAAGTACACCGTGGAGCCGTGGTTTACTAGATCACGGCCACTACGGCGGCGGCTTTACAATACCTCTTGGCAACCAATTTGCGAGGTCACCGGTTCGATTCTGGCCACCGGCAATCATGACTGAAGGTTTTTCTCAGTCGTAAAGTAAGTAAGTAAGTTTATTTCCAACACAAAATGCATACAGAATATACACATACATAGTAATAGTATAGTACCTATAGTACACATACACAGTAAATACACATTTTGCCTTGACCCTTAAGGTAGTTAAAAAACAAACCTTGTAATTTAGGGTGTTTGCAAGGCGGTGGACATAATTAAATGATAATGAGAATATAATTACAAAAAGAATGATAGCTGTGATTACTAACATGATTTTAAAGTTCTTTATCTTGCAGGAATTCTTCAATCGAGTAGTAAGCTTTGTTGCATAAGATTTGTTTAAGTTTATTTTTGAAGATACTGCTACTAGAAATGTTCTTTAGACGTTGGGAGCTTGTTATAGAGTTTGGAATTAATATAAAATGAGTTGACTTGTGATATGGTTCTTTGGTAAATGCTAGGATTGAGTCCTACTATCAGCTCTCGGACATTCCTTCCCAACTATCCAAACACCCAAACATTATACATAAATAAATAAATACTGTACACTGCACCTTTTAACAGGTTCAAACAATTATAAAATTAAATTCAAAGGAGCATGTAATTATCAACTATAAAATAATGGTCAAAATTCGTTTGTATAATAACGTTATTTCAAGGAAAGCGTCGTTGAGCAGCCACCCTCTGCGGGGCACAGTATACCCTCCTCCCCATCCCCCCCCCCAAAAAAAAAACGGTTCAAAATATTATAAAATTAAATTCAAAGGGAGATGTAATCATAGACTTAAAATAATGGTCAAAATTCGTTTGTAATTAGCGTTCTTTCAAGGAAAGCGTTGTTTTAAGCAGCCGCCCTCTGCGGGGCCCAGTATACCCTCCTCCCCATCCCCCCCCCCCCCCCCTAAAAAAAAAAACAGGTTCAAAAAATTCTAAAATTAAATTCAAAGGGAGCATGTAATTATCGTCTGTAAAATAATGGTCAAAATTCGTTTGTTATAACGTTATTTCAAGGAAAGCGTCGTTGAGCAGCCGCTCTCTGCGGGGCACAGTTTACTGTGCCCCCGCCCCCCCCCCCCCTTTGACCAGCCCTGTAGACAAGAACATCTAAAATGTTCTACCCACCAAGCTTGGATTTAAGTAACAGGCAACAGTGACTCAGTGAACAAGTCTTGACATTCCTCACAAACAACGCGTAGGCCTACGTGGTTTTCAACCAGTGTTAGGGTTACCGGAATTCCGGATAAAGCGTTGATTTTGTCGGTATACATGGGGTCTGGGGCGAAGCCCCAGCCGCCGGAGCCAAATATTGTTGGATGCTTCTTACCTTCAAAACAGCTGGACACGTAATTTAAAGATTCAATGATTTAGACATTTCATTGTTGAATTGGATTCTGGGATCAACTTATACAATAATTTTATAAATAATAAAAATAAGTTAATAACATAGCTAAAAATTTAATCCTAGCATTTTGTTTAAATTTAATATAAAACACATGCAAGCACGCTCCGTAAAAACATTTCGGAAAGATGATATACAGTTTGAAGCAATATCAACTGAAATCCAATTTAACGTTATACAATTTGTAAATGACTAGGTGTTATTATATTTTGATGAACAATAACTACTTAATTCAGCAAGTAGTGGAAGTACGATTGTGGGAAGATACAAAGAGGTGGAAAAATTTGGTTGTGAAACCCAAGCTTACCCTGCCAGAAGCAAGAAATGGCAATGGATAATGATGATGATGATGAATTATTGGATTATGAAATTTAAGCTTTTATTTAATAATACCTATATACAAAACACTTTCTTTGAATGTACAGTAAATCAATTAAGCAAAACACATAACATTTAAATTCGAGTGGAACAGAAGAATATTATCAGTCCATTTCTGCCACAGTTCTTGAGGAATTATGTTTTCATGTAATTGCGTAGTTTTATAAAGTTCTTTCAGGCTTCACAACAAAACACTGAAGTTAGTCTTGAGGTTAAACTAGGGTATAATTTTAGTATAACTTTAAAATGAATGAATTCAAAGAAAGTAACAAATATCTGTCTTTATGTAACAAAATGTTCACAATCTTGAATTGTTTCTATCTTGGCTTCTTGTTGAGAGACCAGAGGCATCCAGGGTCTAAGGAAATCTTGACGTTTCTGAAACAAAAGGAAATCACTCAAATATGGTAGGGCTAATCCAATCTAGGAATATGTATATGGCCCTATATGGCCTGTATATGGCCTGTATATGGCCAAGACTACTAGGAAGCACTACTGTTCCACCTGTTGCACCTTGTTCCTTCCAATAGTCACTGTCTAACAATCACACCTTCATTGTCATCTGCATTGTACCGACCCCTCTCTGTTGTCCCATGCTAGGCTGTCTAACGCTAGGCAACGTGCACTTCTCATAATGCAGTGTGTGGGGTACCAGTGCGCATGTCACTATTCTAGCTCGCAGTTTCTCAAGTAAGTAAATATATATTAAGTTATAATATTAGTAATATCCATATATAATCACATATTTCTACATACTTTATTGAGTAAGTTACTGGATTTTTCCAAAAGCTGTGCATTAAACCACTGCCATAACCGGTTCAGTCCATGCATGCTTTTAAAATTTTAAGCTTTTACAGAAGCTTTTACAATTAAGTTGATATATTTCACTGATAAAATATCAATGCAAAAAGCAGTACGTACCACAAACGTACCACAATTGAATGTTTTCATACGATAATATTTGTTTGCTGCACGACAGCATTCAGCCATTACGTAGTTTAAAGTAATGTCCTCTTTTAAATCAGTTTTGTAACTGCTTAGAACACACACTTTATAGATTAAATAAATAAATAATAGAATTATAAATTTCAAACAAATTAAATGGCAAATAAGCATTTCGTTACGTCGATATTGTATTCTTTACTCACTTAACATGACGTTTTATCCAAAACTTTGTGGGCTCTTATCAAAAAATGACCTTGAAATTAAAATAATAAAAAAAAAGAAGACATACAAACAAAGACAAGAAATACAAGCAACAATGCAAAGTGGCCACAGCCTTCTATGATCCAACACATATTTTCTCAAGGTCAAGGTCTTGTTCTTCAACAAATATTTTGAATCCATGGGGCTTCGGGTAGACGGATAGCTCGGCTCTTTTCGTGAAGCCGAGCTGCGGCAGTTCTAAGCACTAGGTCTGGGCAAAACATTGCCCAGACCTAGTTCATGGTGAACTCTTGCGCTGCGTTTGGCTGTACGTCAAGAGCTAGAAAACAGTCTGGATTATCATTCCACGCTAAATCGGGATGGAACTAATATCTCTGCCCAGACCGACTTCCGAGAATCGCTCCCTTTCTCTTACTCATTTTGTTCTCAGCTCGGCTTCAACCGCTGCAATGGCAGATATAGGCGTGCACTCTGTCCACCGCCTTTATATGGTCTAAGAAATTATCCCAGTGCCAGCTTATCACAACCTGCTGATAGACCCATCCAAGGTCAACTTGATCTCTGCCTAGCGGAGGCTCGTGGAACTCCAAGTTCGGTCGTCGCGTGGGAACCACTATTTTGTCGCCCACTAAAAAAAACACTGTTTATAAATAAATATACGCATTTGATCATGTAAACTAATCTTGAAAACCCGTAAATGAGACATTTTGATCGAATGCAATGAATAACAGTCTTCAAATAGTGTGATGATAATGTCCTTTTACGTCAAAGTTATTTTGACAGATCACTTCATATGTTGCCTTTATCGTTTCTCCCATTTGAATAACATGTGATTTTTAACATTGTTGAACGGACTGCGACAACCTAACTTGCAAATTCGATAAGCCTCCGCAAAGATTACAAACTAGGGAAGATAGTTCATCCATATGGGAATTCGTCTGCGCGTGTCTGAGCGAAATTTTCTAAGTCCGACGTGTAGTTTGAATTCTCACCGCAAGAGTCGCTCTTCCAAAAGATTAAAACTCAAGGTCCACTGAATCCCCTGGCACGTACTAGCGATCTAGTAGACCTTGTTTAACGGTAACGAAGTCAAACGCGCAAGGTCTACTAGATCGCTAGTAGCCGCCAGGGGATTTAGTGGACCTTGGTCAAACGTGCAGGGCTAGCGCTCCTTGCGGTCAGAATTCGAACTAGTGGTGAGACTTAAAAATGTTTGCTAAAACTCGCGCAGATATTTTAACACAGCGATGAAACATCTTCTTTGGCCTCCGCTAGTCTGAGATCAAGCGGACCTTGAACTTGCTGATTGACCCATCCAGCAGGCTGTGATGGTGGCACTTTGCATGCAAAGCTTCATTTATATACAGCGCCACCACGAGGTCTGTCAATCCCCTGACGGAGGTTCGGTAAACCTCAAAGTCTTACGGGCACAAAAATCACAATTCTCGTGCCCACTACAAAAACTGGTAAACCTCAGTCTTATGGGCACAAAAATCACAATTCTCGTGCCCACTACAAAAACTGGTTTACTACTCAAAATACTAATTTATCGTGTAACATTTGATTAGAAAATACTTCATCTTAAAATTTTTTTTTCCTTCTTGTGTCAAGATGGCTTTTTCAGCCATCAAAAAATAAAATGTACTAGACACGGTCCACTAAATTCCCTGGCGGTCGAGCGTGCTGCGCGCACGCTACTAGCAATCTAGTGGACCTTGGTACTAGATAGAATGTAAGTATAACTAAATTATTTCAATATGCCGTTTGCCGGATCAGTTAATTGGTTTTGCTGGATGATTCTCCCATTTGAATAACATTTGATTTTTAACATTGTGGAAATGGATGGGATGACCTGACTTGGGAGTTGGACGAACCACCAGGGGATTTACGGACCTTAGTGCCACCAAACTATCAGCTCAAGTCCTGAGCCTGCTGGATGCGTTAATCAAAGATCAAGTTTTTGGCTGCTTTTTAATGTTTTAGTTAACAATATAACTTCGATATATCGAAATCGAAGGGACCCCAAAAAACACATTTCGAAATAAAAAAATTCGAAATACAAAAAAAAAACAATGTTTTTTAGTCGAATGTCGAACAGCACTTTATTTACACTACTACAAGTACAAAAGCAAGTAAAGTATAGTCGCGTGCCAATATTCAGCGGCTAAGTCCGCTTAGTCAGCGGCACCGTCTCGAAATCAATCTGCTTTTTCCGCTGGCCATATGAAGTACTTGCAAGCGAAGTCAGCGGCGATTTTTTCTGCTTACTCCGCTTGCAAGCAATTCCTCAGCCGCTGAATATGGGCTCGCGGCTTATCTCAGGTGCTAGGTAGGCCTAGCATCACGCGAGTTTTCAAGTGGAAAAAGCGTAATAACGCGCATAATTTCCTCATGTATCATAGTTAAGTGTGCTAGTTCATTAATGACTTGTTAGTCACGAGCGCTTGTGAACCACCCAACATGAACATGCGCTAATTTTGGGTGTGAACGTAGTGAGCTACCTTTACCATTCTGTCCCCACCTAGTTCAACCCAAGGTCCGTAAATCCCCTGGTGGGGGCTCGTCGACTCCCAAGTCAGGTCGTCCCATCCATTTCCACAATGTTAAAAATCACATGTTGTTCAAATGAGAATCATTCTGAAAAAACTGAATTGATCTGTCAAAAACAATTCTGGCTCAAAACCGCATTACATCTAATTGAAATAATTTAATTATACTAGTAGTCTATCTGCATTTTTAAGTATTCTGAAAATAATTTTGCATAATAAATTAGTAAATTTAAGTAATAAAGCATTTTTTGTAGTGGGTACAAGAATGGCGATTTTCGTGCCCATGAGAAGACCTTACTTTGAGGTTTATCGAACCTCCGAGCCAGGGGATCGACGGACCTTGAGTTCAACCTACTACTAGCAAATGCTTCTAGTGGCACTTTTTTTTCTTACCATGCGACAAGATGATAAGCGGTGACCAATCACGGTGTTTTCCGTCGCGTCGCGAAAAACTTTAAAATTCGAGGGATTCGACTTTTAGTAGCCTACCCTAGAATTTCGTGCTATCGCAAGTTACGAAAAACAAACTCCTCTACCAGCAAAATAACAGTGTGTGTCATTTGGTCATTTGGATGCACTACTGTCCGTGTTTCTTCCAATTCGTGGTTAAATTCAACTGCAGAAAGCGCCACTGTCAGCTTTCAACAAACCAATAATAGCCGCAGGATCGAGGTACTCCCTGGTTCCCGTTTCTACCGCTAGAGTGCGTATTACAACTGCTAATCAAGATGTCTAATAATCACACTTTCAAATTGTTATCTGCATTGTACCGACCCCTCTCTGTTGTCCCATGCTAGGCTGTCAAACGCTAGGCAACGTGCATTTTTCACTATGCAGTGTGCGGTGTTCAAGTGTGCATGTCATATTTTTAGCTTGCAGTTTCTAAAGTAAGTATATATATTTAGTTATATGAATAACAATATCAGCATATAATCACATCTTTCTGCAAGTTTTTTTAGTTTGTTACCAAATTTTCTGTGCGTACAATCACTGTCATGCTCACCTGTTCGGTCTAAATATAGGCCTAGGTCTAGTGAAGCTTTTTCAATTTAGTTGATGTATTTAAAGTATAGAACGGACACAATCAATGTATGGGACAATATTTGTTTGATGCATAATTGCAAGGAAAAAATAGTTCTGATGCAATGTCCACTTTTAAATCATTTTTGTAACTGATTGCCAATTGGGATAGACATTAAATGAATTTATTACTAGCCCTGAGATAAAATAATAAATTTTAAATAAATTAAACTGCCAAAAGAGACATTTCTATAGGTCGATATTTTATTCTTTACTCACTTTACATGATGTTTCAGCCCAAAACTGTATGTGGCTAATAAGAAATAGGCATGAAATGAAAAATAAAAATGAAAAAAAAAAAACAAGAATAGGCCTACAAGTGACAATACAAAGTGCCCACAGCCTTCTATGAACTATAACATTTTCTCAAGGTCAAGGTGCTGACCTTCGACCATCATTTTGAGCTACTGTATGTTAAAAATTCTGCAATTTCATGTATTTAGAACAAATTTATAATTTTTATTTTAATTTTAATTTTGGCATGCCAATACTGATTCCTGGGATGCCCAAGATCAATGGTAGAAACACCCCTTTACCCAACTAAATGATGTTGGAATTAAGAGTAGCGATATATATACATATTTTTATTCGGTGTTTACTGTTTAATAATGTAGGCTACTCACCTATACAAATGCCATAATTTTTATTTAATTAGCTGTAAATAGATACATTATATATTGAAGGTTTTAATTAAATAAGCCTAGTAGAAGAAATGGTCGAATAATGTGCTACGGCCAATTTGGGGCCTGTAAACCAAATAAAGGTAAAAAAAAAGTCAAATGGTTAGCTTGGGCCTATACTTTTGAATTTTTTTGTATTTAATGTCTATCCTAGTCTATTCAGTTATAAAACTAAGCTATGTACATTGCACTTGCTATCACTGTTTTTTATTTATTTATTTATTTAGGCTAATGTCTATCCTATTCAGGTATAAAAACTGATTTACAAAGGAGGACCTTAAATAAAACTAAGCTATGCAAACAATGAATAGTTATGAAATCATAAATAACAATAACAATAAAAACAAAACAAACTATTGAACTATATAAAAATATAATCAAGATTATATGTAATCGCTGTTATTTAATTCTTTCTAATACATTTAATTATTACATAGGCCTACATTAAATTAATTAATAACTAACATTAATATGTACATAGAATATGAGAGGCGTAACAAGTGAACAGGGAGCGTTGCGAGCGGTCCGGCCAACAGTCGCTGAACAATGAACAGTCTGATTGGATAGAACAACTACGTATTTGATTAGGCCTACTTCAGAATCGACAGAAATTTTTCCAATAGTGCACTGCCTCCTCGAAGGGTTTTTGGTGACTTCTAGCAGGCGGTGCTCAGTGGCCGCTCGCTCGCAGCGCTGCGGTGTTGGCATTTGTTGTACGCCTCCCCATATGATACAAGCTTCTTGGGACAAACTACAAACTAACGGGGGGGGGGGGGGGGGGGGAGTGCTTGGTCGTTAGATATGTTTAATCATGGTTAATGTTTGATTGCATTTAATGAAAGGGTTTAAATATTTAAACAAAGTTACTGTTTTAAGTTTTAACACATCTCCAGGCTGTACATCAAGGTAAGAGCCGTAGGTAGGTTAGCTTTTGTAAATACTGTACTGCTCTGTAACAAGACATGAGAAGTATGATTGATCTATGAAAAGATCTGCATGAAAGTCTGTCATTTTCTTCAAATTTAGTAAAAAAAAAAAAAATAAAAAAAAAAAGCGGTTTTGTAGTTGTGACATTATATTTGTAGGTGTATACTGAAAGCAATTTACTCGCAACTGTAATGTAGTGTTGGCAGAAAACAATACGTTAAGAAGATCAATTTGGTTTCAGACAAAATAAATTACTCGTGCTCGTCACTGCAAACAACACGATTTTTGTGCAAGTTCGAAAAAATAACCATCATAAAAGCTATTAGGGTGGCGTAAAGTCGTTTGCTATTCAGGATACCTAAGTAATGTTTTGTGACTCGACCCATTTTAGAATAAGATTTATTTCTATTTGCTCTTACGTTACGCTGCGTATTTCTTACGCCATCGTAAAGGTTTGTGAGACCACCATTATAAGTAAAACCTGTACGCGTACTTTTAAAAAATTGGCAAAAACACTAATGTCGTATGATTTAACGGTTGGTACGTCCTTAAATACTCGTAACTTTCAGTGCTATCATACGCCAATTTCGCATTATAATTTTCATACTTCTTGACTCATCCCGCTATGAAACGCCAACATTTGATAAATCAAATAAAGAGACAATACAAAGATCACAATAATATATAACATCATCGTTATTCGAGGTTTATATCATGCTATGGTCGTTTCTGTTTGTAATTTAGGAAACTAGGTGTAGTAGTCTTTTAGCAAAAAATCACATACTTGCCTGTTATTGTAAGGCACCATAGAGAAACAGTCATGTCGAGAAAACTTTAAATTCGAGCAATGTGACTTTTAGTATTGAATTTCCCGTTATCACCAAATTACGAACGAAAAACAAACCCCTCTACCCGTAAACCGGTAACAGTTAACTTGATAACACATGTTTACAAGATACACATTTTATTGGTACTTGGTAAAGTTAGGGGTCGGGGGTCGCGGCAAACCCGCCAACCCCGTTACTACATTCAAGTTGTAATTCACCACTCAAGGACGTGGCCGACGTGGTGGTGGTTCATCCTTCCGTTGGCCCCACCCCCACCACCACCACAACCACCACCACCACCAGGCCAGGCCTTACACTGTTGCCACCTCCAACGGCACCGCCGAGCACTCCGGTTTTCCCGCTTCTTCAACCCTGTGGGAAAGTCACAAACGTTTCAATTTGTGTGCAAGTAGGGTAAGAATAGAGGGAACCCAACAGCTTACCTGGTTGGTGACTGCAGGGGTCTCGTAGATAAAAGTGTACATATAAAAGAATTTAGACGTAAAACGTCGAAACTGTTTCGGCCAAACAGGGCTTTGTTCTTCTTCTTCTTTTTCTTTTTTCATTTGGTTGGTCTTGGAGGTATTGGACCAACCATATCGACCAGTTTGAATTGTATCTTGACTGTTTACTCGACGAGTGCAGAGGGATGAGGCAGAGGAGTCATCCCTCTGCACTCGTCGAGTGAACAAGGCCCTGTTTGGCCGAAACAGTTTCGACGTTTTATGTCTGAATTCTTTTATATGTACACTTTTATCTACGAGACCCCTGCAGTCACCAACCAGGTAAGCTGTTGAGTTCCCTCTATTCTTACCCTACTTGCACATATCTAGCCGTTTGGCCCCTCCTACCGCAAACGTTTCAATTTGTGTTACATTGCTGCATAGATCGATTTGGACACTAGGTTCCTTGTTTCTTCCAATAGTCACTGACTAACAATCACACCTTCATTGTCATCTGCATTGTACCGACCCCTCTCTGTTGTCCCATGCTAGGCTGTCAAACGCTAGGCAACGTGCACTTCACATAATGCATTTGAGTGGATGTCCAGTGTGCATGTCTATTTTAAGCTCGCAGTTTTTTAAGTAAGTAAATATGTTTAGTTATATTATTATTATTAATATCAATATATATAATCAAACCTTTCTGCAAGCCTTGTTAGTTAGTGCATAACTGGATTTTTGAAAAAGTTGTGTCATAGGCCTAAACCTACATCCAAACAGGATGATAAAAGATAAAAGCACTGGCTATACTAAACCTGTTAGGCCTAAGTAAAGATAGTGAAGCTACTGTCAGTTTGGCAATTTTGTCGATAACTTGCACCGATAAAATACCTTTAACTGTTTAAAGCATAATATGGATTGTAGAAAATCAATACAAAGGGCAGCACTTCAATAGACGTCAAGTTTAACTTTTTTTTATATGACAATATATTTTGTTTGATGCATTTAGTAGCAGCATTGAAAGTATTAAGTATTAGTTCTAGGCCTACTGTTAAGTCATTTTTCCAATCAGTATTGACACAGACAGGGAAATAGATTGAATAATGACGAACAGAATTATAAATGTCAAACAAATTAGATAATGAACTGAACATTTCAACGTTTACTCTTGACTCACATATAGTCGGTGTTTCAGTCCAAACTGTGTGGGTCACAGAGAAATAATACTGAATCACTGCTGCATGTGGATGTGTTTCTCTCCACTGTCTTGGTTCGCTCATCTGTTTGGTGGTGTGAGCTATTAACAAAAAATTAAAAACATTAAAAATAAATAGTAAACAAAAACAAAAGAATTACAAGTAACAATGTAAAGTGGTCACGGCCTTCTGTGAAAATAACAAGACATTTTTTCTCAAGGTCCGCTAAATTGCCCCGAGCAAAGTAAAGTCGTCGACGCTTGAGATCAAAAATAGTCATAGGCCTAATGGATCTCGCTACAACTAGAGTTTTTATTTGAGTACACCGTATCGGTCACGTGAGGCTATGTGATATAATACTAACAGTAGAGCACGTTATTGAAGACCACCACTTCAAATCGTTAACTTTCAAAGAAATTAAATTGACCGGAAGTTCTCACAGATTGTTGTTTTTTGTCTTGTTGGGTCCACCCTATTCCGTATCTATATGGGTGTGATGGTAAATGTAATATACAATACAACACTAGGCCTAGGGTAGTAAGCTAAACCTCCATCTGGGCTCAGGGTAGAATTGGCCCAGGGTACGTAGCTATACCTGTCATAAGAGGTGCCTAAATGATCAATATTGTATGAACTAGCTGTCGAATACGTCATAATACCACAATTAATAGATTAATAGATTTTTTGCTAATACTTCTGCCAGTCCTAAATCACTAAAATAAAAGGCGAACGTTGTAAGATCTAGCTGTCGAGTACACCATAAAAAAACAGATACTAATAATAAATAGGCCTATGTACTAGGCCTAATAATAAACACGGAAGGTAAGTGTATGTTTATAATTGCTACAAAACCTACAATAATATTAAGTCGAACCTAAGAAGTTTCTAGTTTGCTTCAAGCTGTCATATGATGGGCTGTTCGTTACTTTACTATGTCTACTCGCTGAAAACTGCTACACCTCCACCAATACAAGTCATTCAATGTTGTTCGCCAATGTTTATTTCGCACGTGAAACAAACATTGCAGTTATTGGTTACCACGTTACTATGTTTATGTCCAACGTCATAGTTTACACAGTAGTCCCGCTTTAATTCAAATTCCATGACGCCCTAAAAATCCCAGTTTGAATTAATGAAGGACTATACTGTGTACGAAACAATTACTGTATTACTTTGCATACCTAACCATAAATTTTACTCTACTTTCTCAGAGGGACAAACACCTGCAGTGGAAGGAACAGCTAAGACACAGCGACCATTCAGCACGGTTTCAGAGGGACGAACACCTGCAGAGGAAGAAACAGCTAAGACACAGCGACCATTCAGCACGGTTGGAGTCTATTGAGGGTGGGTGTGCGCAGAAACAAGGTAGGACAACAAGCACACACATTACGTTGTAGTCGCGTAACTCGACTCGCCGCATCTACTATCCTAGTAGAATTCTGGTACGGGAGACAGAGTGAAAGCACTGGGCATTTCAATCCACAACACTGTCTGCCCGCCACTTCGCCCACTGACAGCAAATTGATACGTACTAGACGGAACATAACTAATGAAGATAAAGGTAGGCTCATTAAATCATTAATAATAATACAGTAGTATGCAACATGCTATTGATTGAATGAAGGCAAATCAATTGTCACAATTTCACCATTCAACAGGAAAGATGTCGACAAGTAAAATGGCAAACAGCCGGTGCACAGAACTGAAAACAAACAGTGCACAAGAATTGCACCAGACACATTCATCAAACTTGAAGGTTGACCATTAATGAGAGATTATAATTAACCATTCACAAAAAATGTGTTAACTAAAAGCCTATATCATAGGCCTACCATAAGTATACATCAGATTCAAATTGTGAAATATCAATATCTTAAGATCATCCATTCCATGAATCACCGCCTTCACCCGCCCCAGTGGCATGACGATGGTTTGCCCGGTGGTTGCCATTGGCTGGGGTCAGTGCCCTCTCGAAGATGCTGGTCCTAACGGGTGGTTGCCGGCCAGGTGTCTATTTAGCAGCTACTAGCTCGCGCGGTAGACTTCGATCTATGACACAGTACACTAAATGTTTGCCGGTCATGATCAATTGATCCACTACTATCGAAGAGGCTACAGCACTGTTGCGATATTTACGTTATAAGTAGCCTAACATAGACACATGTGCTGACTAAAGTGTCTTCATAATTTTCTTTCCTTCAATATTAATTTATTAAATACGCTTTAGTTGCGATTAATAAATAAATAACTATCACATTATTCATAGGAGCGGAGCTAAATATAATGCAATTGTTTGAAAAATAAATAGGCCTATCTAGACACCGAAATTTTATACTATTAAAAATCTAATCTACACAGCTTACAGTAAAAATTAGGAATGGTTGCTTAACACTTACTGCATTAGCCTACATGTGCAATTAAATATCTTTGATGTTTTTCATAGTCGCTTTGACAACTTGAATTAGGGCGTGTTCACTATATTTAGGGATTAGCAGAAGCTAGTAAATAGACCCCGAGGGCAAAACCATCGACTTTCTGCTGGTGCACACGCGTAGTGTATCTTTGCGGGGTCATGGTCGGGCCATAGCGGACTTACAACAGCCAGGGGTGACAACCACGCCAGCCTGCTCACGACAAAAGACCCTCTCGACAATTATTGGACCCCGGTATAAACAATAGCAAGTATGAACCTTGCCCGGCCCCCAGGTTTCGCCCAGACTATTGTAAGTCCGTTAGAACTGGTTGTGTGGCACGTTGGGTTGGGCGAGTGATCGGCTGTGGGCTCGCTCGTAGCTTTGTGTACTTTAGAGGGTACAACTAACTAGATAATAGAAGCGTCATGAAGTCCTAGGAGGAGCGTGGCAACCTGTTACCGGAGGGATCTCGACTATTAACGACTCTATCGTAGACGTCTGACCCTGCCCTCCGCTGACGGCCGTGTCTAACATCTACCGTAGAGTGCGTTAATGTCGCCGTGGTTGCCCAGAGGTCCTATGGTAACCGCATTTGTCGGCGTCTCTCGAGCCTGGTTTCTGACTGCTTATCTCTCCTGCCGGCCCAAGTAAATACGCGGCCCCGATGGGTTAACACTCAGGGGCCTCATGCCAGTACATTTTTATAACTATCCTTAGCTCTTGCTAACTCTCGGGTTCAACTCCGACCAAGGCTTTCTCTGTATAACATGGAGTCACATGTGAACCTGTCAGATAGTAGGGTTAAGAAGAGTTATCTTAACTAATATTAAGAGTAGTATTAAGTATTTTGTCAACGTTTTGAGGTTATTAGACTGTTTTTGTTTTTATTTTGTCTCGTTTCTTCAACAATGTATTCCTTCGATCGGCATCTGATAACCTTAATCCTGATTGGCTATTGATTAACACGGGGGTTAAAGGTTTGTTGTCACGGTTGAAGATGATTTTCAACCATGCTCATATTATTAAATATACTTCGAGTCGTCAGAAAAATGAATTGAGGTTGGGGAATGAACACAACCCAGGCGGTGGGCGCGTGGAAATAGCCTCGTGCGGGAATAACTGGGTAGCGATGACGTTCAAACTCAGCTGCTGGGCGATACATCGGTATAACTCGCTGATCTGAAATCATAGAGACTTCGCGTTTTCGGCTTGTTGCGTGTATGAGCACATTCAACATTTATGACAGCCCCCCTTTAACTTAGCAAATGTACTGGAATGAGGCCCCTGGGGTGACCCGGAAGGATTATCGCGGGCCAATGGCAACCTTTAGGTGACGGTGACTGACAGCTTTGAACTTGTAAGTATTTCCTTCCATTACTTATTGTTAATGGGAAAGGTGAGTCTCAATTACTACGTTTACCACGCAGGCCTAGTCTGTACCATTCGGTACGTCACACTGGGTTCATATGAGACCCTGATAAACACGTAGGTACGTACCGAATTGTACGCAGGTTGCTTGCGTGGTAAACATTGTAACTATAAAAACCGGGCTAAATTAACATTTGTATTAGGCTCCAGAACACTACACAATACTAAAGTGCAAATTCTGTTTTTGAAAGAACTAAAAAACTAGACTACATTCTAAAAGTTTCAAACAATGTTATTGTTACCAGATAATAAGAAATGAAATGTGAATTATTTTCCATTAGACCAACCGATAATAACCACTTTTATTAAAGTATTTCTTATCTTTTCAATACGTGTATTATAAGTTCATTCATACCACCAGTTTAAGCATATATCAACTTTTTAATATTGTGCAACGACCTCAAGTTATTACTAAAAACCCGTAATATTGCGCGGATTTTATAGCGAGACTACCCTTTGCCGTTAACATCTTTTATAATATTTGAATTTTGTTTGAACTGCAGGTTTATAAAATTGATTGCTTTATTATAGGTGAAACGCCCAATATGCTCTGAATACTTCAAGACAAAACCACCAAGAAAGAAAAGAGGGAATTAATTATAAATAAATGTAATACTGTGGCAGGAAGGAAATACCCTACCATAAGTATACATCAGATTCAAATTGTGAAATATCTAAAGATCATCCATTCCATGAATCACCACCTTCACCCGCCCCGGTGGCATGACGATGGTTTGCCCGGTGGTTGCCATTGGCTGGGGGCAGTGCCCTCTCGAAGATGCTGGTCCTAACAGGTGGTTGCCGGCCAGAGGTCTATTTAGTAGCTACTAGCTCGCGCAATAAACTCCGATCAATGACATAGTACACTAAATGTTTGCCGGTCATGATCAATTGATCGACTATGAAAGAGGCTACAGCACTGTTGCAATATTTACATAATAATTAGCCTAGCATGTGCTTATGTGCTAGCCAAAGTGTCTTCTTAATTTTCTTTCCCTCAATATTAATTTATTAAATACTTTTAAGTTGCGATGAAAAAAAATAACAATTACATTATTCATAGGAGCTGAGCTAAATATAATGTAATTGTTTTAAAAATAAATATTTAGACACTGACTGTTCATACTATTAAAAACCTAATCGGCACTGCTACCAGTAAATATTAGGATTGGTTAGCTTAAACCCATGCGCAATTTAATACCGGTATCTTTAATTTTTTTCATAGTTGCTTTGCACAACTTGAATTCGGGCGTGTTCACTATATTCAGGGATTAGCAGAAGTTAGTAAATAGACCCCGAGGGCAAAACCATCGACTTTCTGCTGGTGCACACGCGTAGTGTATCTTTGCGGGGTCATGGTCGGGCCATAGCGGACTTACAACAGCCAGGGGTGACAACCACGCCAGCCTGGTCACGACAAAAGACCCTCTAGACAATCATTGGACCCGAGTATAAACGTTGCGCAAGTATGAACCTTGCCCGGCCCCCAGGTTTCGCCCAGACTATTGTAAGTCCGTTAGAACTGGTTGTGTGGCACGTTGGGTTGGGCGAGTGATCGGCTGTGGGCTCGCTCGTAGCTTTGTGTACTTTAGAGGGTACAACTAACTAGATAATAGAAGCGTCATGAAGTCCTAGGAGGAGCGTGGCAACCTGTTACCGGAGGGATCTCGACTATTAACGACTCTATCGTAGACGTCTGACCCTGCCCTCCGCTGACGGCCGTGTCTAACATCTACGGTAGAGTGCGTTAATGTCGCCGTGGTTGCCCAGAGGTCCTATGGTAACCGCATTTGTCGGCGTCTCTCGAGCCTGGTTTCTGACTGCTTATCTCTCCTGCCGGCCCAAGTAAATACGCGGCCCCGATTGGTTAACACTCAGGGGCCTCATGCCAGTACATTTTTATAACTCTCCTTCACTCTTGCTAACTCTTGGGGTCAACTCCTACCAAGGCTTTCTCTGTATAACATGGAGTCACATGTGAACCTGTCAGATAGTAGGGTTAAGAAGAGTTATCTTAACTAATATTAAGAGTAGTATTAAGTATTTTGTCAACGTTTTGAGGTTATTAGACTGTTTTTGTTTTTATTTTGTCTCGTTTCTTCAACAATGTATTCCTTCGATCGGCATCTGATAACCTTAATCCTGATTGACTATTGATTAACACCGGGGTTAAAGGTTTGTTGTCACGGTTGAAGATGATTTTTAACCATGCTCATATTATTAAATATACTTTGAGTCGTCAGAAAAATAAATTGAGGTTGTGGAATGAACACAACCCAGGCGGTGGGCGCGTGGAACCAGCCTCGTGCGGGAATAACTGGGTAGCGATGACGTCACAAACTCAGCTGCTGGGCGATACATCGGTATAACTCGCTGATCTGAAATCGTAGAGACTTCGCGTTTTCGGCTTTTTGCGTATATGAGCACATTCAACGTTTGTGACAGCCCCCCTTTAACTTAGCAAATGTACTGGAATGAGGCCCCTGGGGTGACCCGGAAGGATTATCGCGGGCCAATGGCAACCTTTAGGTGACGGTGACTGACAGCTTCGAACCAGTAAGTATTTCCTTCCATTACTTATTGTTAATGGGGAAGGTGGGTCTCAATTACTACGTTTACCACGCAGGCTGAGTCTGTACCATTCGGTACGTCACACTGGGTTCGTATGAGACCTTGATAAACACGTAGGTACGTACTGAATTGTGCGCAGGTTGCTTGCGTGGTAAACATTGTAATTATAAAAACCGGTCTAAATTAACATTTGTAATAGGCCTCAGAACACTACACAATACTAATGTACAAATTCTTTTTTTGTAAGAACTAAAAAAACTAAATTCTAGAAGTTTCAACTATTTTTATTGTTACCTAATAAGAAGTGAATACGAATTTGTTTTATTAGACCTACCAATAACAACTGCAATGGTTAAAAGATTTGTTTTTTCAATTTTTTTTTAGTTAGTTTTATACACACAGTTTGCCCATTTATCAATTGTTTAGTATTGTGTAGCATTCTGAAGGGATTACTGAAAAAAAAAACAACATCAATTTTGGGCGGATTTTATAGCAAGACTTACCTTTGCCGTTAACATTTTTCAAATGCTATTCGTATTTGTTTGTACAGCAAGTTTAACGAATGTTTTTTTTTCTCGTATGCCTATGTAGAACGTCTAATAGGCCTACACGCTTAACACTTCATGACAACACACGAAGGAATTGCAAGAGGAAGCAATGGGAGGCTACGACCAGAGCCACATTCATAAAGTAGAGTGATGAGAGTCTCTTTCTGCCAAAATGCAAGACACAACAAATCTCCCTGGACCCGTATTCTATGACTCCATTCCGTGTGTACGAAACGGATTCGGTCGGAACTCAAAACAATTTCGGTCGATTGCGATAATGTAACATTTTTAGTGTCCAATACCGTCGGAAACGGATTCGGAGGTACCGAATCCGATTCGGTAGCCTTTTATACGCGGAAATCAGTCAGTACATAATTTAACCAAGTTTAAAAAGTTATTTTCAGTGCCAATAACATGGAAAACTTCACGGTGCAAAGTAAAAGACCATTTGCAAACAAAAGAATAAGATTTTGAAATGTCAACGAACAATTTCATCCTGTTTAAAAATCATTGATTGCCAATCAAGCAACCAAGCTTTGATCATTTAACGTGTAAGATAACTTGGATTATGTGCATACAAAGTCATTTTTGAAACACGCTTTGTCTCACCGATATGTTATGCTTAGTTCCTCCATTCTAGTTGACTTACACAAAGTGTTCAATTGTAGGAATGAGAATGCAGCCAGGAGGAAACGTGCTGCCCAGGGGTTCGTTTCGGCGATGAGTATTTTGGCCACCCAGTCGAGCAATCATCTGCAAAACACCATAAACTGATCTCATTGTATGTAAGTACAGTACATAAGTTTTAATTCAGTATGGTTAAAATAGCTTGAACGTTGGTTTGGCACTGGGTATGGCAGCTATTGGTTTTTAGCTTGTTCCAATGTATTCCAAATTAAAACAAGTTGAACCAGTCCAATGTTTATTGCAAGGTGTACATATAAGAGCAATATTCTGCAAAACTTTAGACTAGGGCTACTGATAATGCTATGTGATGTTAGTAGGTCAGGAAACCATTCAGTTACAAGTAACTTATTTGCAGTGGGGAACATTATCTAATTCAAACAGCTCCAAAACCACCACTTCGGTGGGCCTATACATAACGTATGCAAATACACTGAAACTTCTTTATAACAAACGTCTTAATAACAAAATGATCTATAAGGAACTGTTTTTGAGGTCCCAAAAGGTTCATCTTTATAAAGAAATGTTCTTTATAACAAAATAATAATCTGGCCCCGAAGAGTTCATTATAAAGAAGTTTTACTGCATCATATCGACAGATCTAAATCCATTTCAGAAGAGGAAACCCCAGCATCCCGGTGGCAGCCGTGGATTCTGCATCGCAGCAAAGAACAAGCCCGCACAACCGACGAGCCAACATGTTCCTACCTCTCCACCTGTCTGGAAACGCACGCTGATCAACAGGTAATATTCAATAGACGTAACGTGGCGGCCATTATGAGGTACCCATTGCTTGTTTACATGTTTTGTCAATAGAAGACAAATAGGTTTTCCAGGAAACATCACAGTTTTAAGCCGTACAGATTTACGTTCGCAGGTAAAAGTTCAAGAAAATGATAACACATGCAAATGATTGTCTTCAAACAGAGTTGATGCCGCGTTCTTATTTTGTAATCAGTCATAATACGCAACCTTTGTTTGAAAACACTTGATATGACAATCAAAGGACATCTGAAATATCGCAATATTAATCAAGTGTCGGAAGAACGTGAACAATGTTTACAGAGTACCTCAGTATGGCCACCGTGCGATACCGGACATGACGTTAAATTGCATACTCTCTATACATGAGTGTGTTTTTAACCAGGCTTGGAAACGGTGTTGACGTACGACGAAAGATGGAGAAGATTATGAAACGTGGTAACGGTCGCGCCTTGGACGATCGGCGGCAAGATTACCTTCAACATGACGGGGACGAGAACAAAGAGATGACAATGAAGACGTAACACGAAGCGAGGAACCCTCGAGCCGACGTCACTCGAAAGGTAAAATGTAGTCTACACTAGACTCCAAACATTTAGTTAATCCACAAATGCTGAATGGAGGAAAATATTAGATTTCGAGTAAATGTAATGAACTTTCTACAGGTTTTGTCTGCACACGATCATTTAAGATCATCACTTAGGCCTAAACACGTCGTTTTTGCACATTTGCGCTTATAGCAACTAACTTAAGCTAATTATTAGTAGGCTATAATTCGTGACTGTTTTATTCTAATAGTACAGAAAATAATTACAAAAATTCAGTTTTGTCCCGTTATTATTTTTTTTTTATATTTAAATGGATTATACGTACATGTATATAATAATGTAATATGCCTACATGTATTTGTGTACAATGTAAAACAAAGATTACTCTGACACAATTTGGCCTACAGCTCATTTTGTCTAGTAAGCGTCTTGCAAGCGAATGTAATCACACTGGCTGTACGTAGTCTTTGTAGTCATATAAGCGTGAAAACATGTCTAGGTACCGGTTTAGGTAGGCTATCTAAAATAAGATTATTGGCACAGGTATTGACAGCCCATGTATGTACCACACAATGTGTCACGTGTACCGTCGTTGGCCAATCCAAGACGAAGAAGAAAATGTTGTCCGCTAGTTCTCGGGTCCGGATACGTTCTCTGAGGCACCTCGGCAGGAAAGAGACGGTAGCCCATGAAGACGGAGCGCATGAAGACTGCAGCGCATGAAGACTGCAGCGCATGAAGACAGCAAACATCAACTTATGTTACAAACAAAAACAAATGTGTCAAATGGTATTCTAGGGAACTAGGCCTATTACCTGGAACTTTAATTTCAGGTAACAGATCTAGATAGAATGTGAAGCTATAGACACACAAGCAACAGCAACATTATAAACAATATGAGGGGGGAAATGAAATCTAGCTTTTTACCACATCGGCCGAGACCAGTAGAATCGGAGGATCTGGGTTCGATTCCAAGTCGGGACAATGTTGTAATACAATTGCAATTTCTCAAAATAGTATGTATAATAACATTTGAAATTGTTTTGGCGTCAACAACTCGATCACACATTCCTAGTTGAATTGCTAACGTGTGGCTGTGGCCAAAGTAGGCCTATATAAAGCCGGTAGATGCAACCTGTTTTCAATTCATGGGCATAATCTGATTGAGCTTGTATGGCTATGGCTAGGCATTATTTAAGTTTAATTACTGTGCCACAGTACTATGCACAATAAACTGTAACTTGAAGGTGAAAGACATTGTTTAATTACACATTTACACCTAACATACGTTTGCCTGTCGTTTACACCTGTTATTTTGCACAAGCACAATCACTACTTCAGCCCGAAGTGATTTTCTGAAGAGCTGCTACAAGTAGTAGGCCTATTAAGGCCTAAGGGAATTTAGTAAGGGAATTTAGAAATAGATTGAAGGATAGGAGGTGATGAGGGAGGGTGGGGTGGGGGGAGGTTTGGATAGGTTGCCACTGGGTAGTAGTGGCCCATTTGCAGCCTTTAAGTGTTTAATCTTAATTTTAATCTTATAGATGCACTTGAAGCCCAGAAAATAATTATCCGCTACATGCTGGGCATGTCCTCGTGAGCTGTGCAGGCTAGGTTTCAAATGGCTAAACATACTGCCATTGAGTATCCAATCCCTTGGATTGGATACAGAATGATCCTGCCTTTCCCCAGGCACATAGGAACTCTAAATCAAGTGGGGGGGGGAAGAATTGTGAGCGCGAAGCACGAACAACTCGCAGGGTCTGGGGCAGAGCCCCAGCTGCCGGAGGCCTCTTTTCAATTTTCTTGCTATATTAACTTAGTTATTTCTTGATTTTTAGGCTTAAATAAATACAACGATACGTTTTGAGGGTCTTAACCCACCCCTTCCCTAATTACGCCACTGATCTTCAAGCACCCATTCGCTTTTATTTTGTATTGCTACAAAGTGCAAACAAAGGCAGAGGAAATGTTTCAATTCAATTCAATTCCGGGGCGTGGGGCCCTCTGTGTTTCTGCAATTACTATTTACTGGTGAAATATGAAATTTAGTTGGTGAATGTTTACCCGGGTATCCGTGTGGTATTGTATGTCGGGATGTGCCTAAAACGCTAAATTGGGTGGGTCACAGGAAAAAGTGGAGGGGGGGAATCTCCCCCCATTCCCCCCTTTCCTACGCACCTGCCTTTCCCAGGTCTATAGAGTCAAGCAGTGTGGCAGTTCACAATGAGATAACCTGGCACTTTTCGAAGACGGCTCTCACCACAACCATCACACCAATCAAGCCGAAGACATTGCTAACGTCTACTGCCCACAGTAGCGTGATGCACGCGGGTAGAAGAAGACTATTACAAGCTGTCGACTTCAATCAAGAACCATGAAAATCATGCACCCTTCAGGCGGCAATTAGGCTTAAAGAGGTACCTACTAGGGATGAGTTGTGTAAACCTTTAAACGTGTAAACACCCGTACGAAAATATATGTGTACAAAAATATTCATACACGTTTAACTGCGATCCTATACACCGCCGACCAATCCCCCCCTGCCACCTCCACCCAAAACCCAAACTCGCAGATTGCTAGTAGCTGCGGTAGCCTATTGCTACTCGCAAGCAGGGGTCCTGTAGAAAAGTATTAACATTGGATTATTATATTAAATTTCTACTAGGGGCCTAGGCCTACATAGACTACGTTTACCACGCGAGCCCAGCTTGTGCTCGTAAGCTCGAGCTCAATAGCTCGGTATTCGTTAACCACGGACTTTGAGATCGTACTAAATACTACAGGTCTGGTTCGTGCTGAGAATGAAGGCGTGGTTAACCGCTTGCTAAACGTATCTATGTACACAGTTCGGTCCGCATGTGTTTATCACGCAATTTGAGATCGCACGGAGCGTGCTGGCTCGGCTTCTTCACCGAGCTGAGTTGGGTTCGAGCTTAGGTGTTTATCAGGCAAATTCAGTTTGCATAATGTCCAGCTCGAGCTCAGCTCGCGTGGTAAACGTAGTCATAGTAGTGGTACAATGTTTACAAACGTTATCAAAATGTTTACAAATATTTTACTTAGTAACATTTAGGCCTAGACCTATGTGGAGAGGTGTGGGTGTTTAACGCTCTGCTAGGCCTAGGCCTAGGCCTAGGGCATACCCTAGGGCCTAGGCCTATTCAAGGTGGAAAATACTTAAACCATGGCCTAGGTCCTAGGACCAGTAGCAGGGTACCTCTACGGGCCTAGGCCATAGCCTAGCATTTGATGTGGTACAGCGTTAAGCCTAGGCTCTATCATTTGGTTTGTAAACTAGACTAGGCCCTAGGCCCTACGCCATTGGGTTTTCCCAATGCCTACGCTAGGCCTACGCCTAGGCCTAGGCCTAGGCCAAGCCCCTTTGTCTGGCCTAGGACCCTAGACCTAGCCCGCTTATAAACACATTTTAGTACCGAAGCAGAGAAGTGTAGGTATGGCCTAGATTAGCGAATAACTATGCATTCGTAAACAATTGTTTTGCTCACTTTTTTATATAATTCACAATGACAAATAAGTGATAATGATTAAATAATGTAATTTGTTGTTGTAATGTACGCCATTTTGACAGATACCGAATAAAAGGGGGTTGGACAGCGACTTATATTGAACTTCGACCTTCGATAATCGATAGTCGAATAACATTCGATCATTGCGATATTCAGCGGTATGTTCAGATTTCAGTGATATCTTCCAGGGGTACACGGAATAACGCCCACAAGGAACAACGCCCACATGGAATAAGGCCCACATGGAATAACGCCCACATGGAACAAGGCCCACATTTTACGATCCCGAAGGTTCCCGAGCGATGCTGCGTTGCCAAATGTTTAATATTGGTTTTGATAGTCGTTACTCACATCTAATTTGCATAATGAAGGTCAACGGCAATGCAAACTTCGGGATCGTAAAATGTGGGCCTTGTTCCATGTGGGCGTTATTCCATGTGGGCCTTGTTCCATGTGGGCGTTATTCCATGTGGGCGTTATTCCGGTAGCTTGCATGGCCGCCTGGCTCGCGCTCGTAGACACTAGACAGTGTCCTAAGTCTGCGATAGAGTGCGTTACTCGCGCCGACACGGGCGAATCTGGCGGCCCGTTTGAAGCCAATGGCGGTACGCGTGAAGAGAATGGCTATCCGGCTTACCTACGAATAAGGCTGTGTCTCAAATCAATGTGTTTCGCTAGTCGACTAGCGTAGCTGACTAACCTAACAATTAGTAACAATTAATTATAACAATTGGTAATTGTTGTTTTAGTCGGCGAGGTAGGCGAGGTAGGCGAAGCAGGCCAAAATAGAGATTTGAACAACTTTGAGTTGTAGTTCGTGAGTTTCTGGTTATGTGCACCTAGCTCCGACATATCCGACTGTCGTGTACTAGATTCATATATGTGTCTGCTGTTAATTTCTTAATCACCTTGCATATTATTGAAACTTTATAACTTGGTCCTAAGTAAGGAGAATATTGAAATATGGATATGTTTGACATGTTATAATAATGGCTTCGATAAACATGGTATAGTTTTAGTGCAGATTTATTTTTAGTCTAGAAATGACTAGGGGTGTGTTCTTTATAACTTGAGAATTTGTGTATGGTGCTGCATGTACAAAGATAAGCCAGGTGGCTTGGGCCATAGGTAACCCTCTTCCTTTGGTAGCCTTCGTAGGCCAAAGGGATCGCGAGGTCACGTAGTACGCTAATATTAGAAAGGCACCCAACTATTGTGATGTGGTGTTGATAAAATAAATTATCATTACCACATACCTGTAATGTATATATGTGCGGGAGTTTATAGTGGCAATGCTTTCTCCCCGATATACAATTATGCCGTAAAAATCCTACTTTTGTTACTGGCTCGTTTGCATTTGGACCCCTCATTTAACGGCAAAGGGTGGAATCACTATAGAAACCACGCATAAATAATGTTTTCTGTATTATCTTGACAACGGTTCTCAATATTTAAAAAGTGAAAAATGTCCTAATCATGATTTCGTAAGACCTAAAATCTGTATTTAAAATAATAAAAATATTTTTACCTTTACGGTTGATATTGTTAATAGAAGTTAATTACAAATAATTACAAAAAATTATTAAAATATCAAATTATTAGGCCTCTATTAAATTAATTAAAAGTTTCAAAGACATTTTTAGTTATCCGGTAACATTTACAGTTTACCTTTGAAACTTTTAATTCCAGTTAAAGGTTTTATGAAACCACAATTCTGTCAATGACCACTTTTTTTAAATATTTTTCGTTCTCAATGCGTTCTCAATAATATGTTGATAACAGAAACCAAAAAAAGATAATTTCGCGCTGTTTTTTTTAGTCATCTGACTACCCTTTCGCCAGAATTGTTATTCGTTTACGCCTAGAGTTTTTTTCTTCTTTAAATTACACATCAGCTGTTGTAATACGATATTAAGTTTTGTACATATCGATTTTTGTATACGTGTATCTTGTATAGTATGTGTAAATTCAGTACACCATATTATTAAGACTTAAAATTATTACGAAATCACAGTTAATTACAACACCCGTTTGTTCAACGGGCATAATAGCACAAGTTGTACAGGTCAAGCTATAATTCTGTTATATTTTGCTAATTCTATACGATCTGTCAGTCAACAATCTCAAAGTTATACTCAATGGTCATGTCATCCGATGTTGGTAGGTGGAAGACGCGGAATGTGTCTTCAGTGTGGTAGAATCTTGAAGCATAGTATTTTGATATTTTACGGTTTTGTGTTTACATGCTTAGGCTTATTTATTTTATGCAATTCACTTATGAAGTAAATAAGTGATATTAATGAAAATGTGCAATTGAAAAATCTAGGTGAATTTTTATGGCCATTCACATGAGCATCTTCAAAAGCAGTGATAGTTATTTTCGAAAATTAAAGACACCTTGACAAACTCCATTAATTAATAAACATGTACTAGTTTAAGTGCCCGTTACCTCTTTACAAAACGGAACTGATGTGTTCCTTAGGACTACTTTAGTAAACTTTATACCGATCTAAAGGATTGTAATTGCGGAAGGAGTTCTGCCATTCACACAAGCATCCGAATTATTTATTTATGAATTGGCCCCATACAGTATATTGTGCCATTTAACAGTGACCAGTATAACAAAGGATGATAAACAACGATGCATGATGATGAAGAAGGGAGGAGGGGAAACCCGGTACCGGCACGTAGCCTACTCCTGTCGAAAAGTACCAAGGGGACCACCAGCTTTACGTCTCATCCGAAAGGACGGTGTAACTGAAAGTCTTCAATGGGGATTGTTGTGATTGCTAACAATTGGTATTGGATACTTTCCTAAACAAATGTACAAAATGTAATTACACATACAAGCTATAACTAAAGTGCATTCGAATATAATTTTGATACTATATTATCCCACGAAAAATTATAATACTATAATATAAAGATGTATAAAAACGGTTCAATGTTCTGTCCGATGTACGTACAGTCGTCCACAAGCATAAATCAAGAGTATGACGGAAACCTTCTCTGCTCTGGCATTTATTCTTTACCTGCCTCTACTCTCACTCCAATCTTCGTCTCATTACCACCACCCGTCCAGGAATTACCAGAACAATTCTTGTTTGAATATAATGTTCCGTATCCCGGCTCAAGCAGTTGGAACGAGAACAATCATGGTTTTTCGGAACATTATTTCAACCGACATTTAGGATAATGAAATGATTTTGCTTGCATTATATTACGTTTTATTGAAGACGGAGAAAATTGTACATATATTACACGTAAATGCCACATTGCTATGTTCAATAGAGCTTGGTTCTGCTGTAATAGTAGGTGGTACAACGGTACGTACTATGCAGCTAGGGCCCAGTAAAACTAACAATAGCATACATTTTGTGCCTTTACTTGTCCAAATGGTACAAAAAAGGAAGTGTTAAACATCCTTACGCATGCTGATGGTCAGGTCACTCAATACACTTCCTTTGGGTAATGGTATTGTATATCATGAATTGCATTTGCATAACTATAATAAATGTAATAAAAAGAGAGTTTTTTTTTTAATTTCCCAGGGTAACGTGCGTTCAGGGATCGGGACACTGGGGGGGGGGGGGGGGGGGGTATATATATATATTCCTACAAATACGTATTCATTATTATTATTATTATTATTATTATTATTATTATTATTATTATTATTATTATTATTATTATTATTATTATTATTATTTATTATTATTATTATTATTATTATTATTATTATTATTATTATTATTATTATTATTATTATTATTATTATTATTATTATTATTATTATTATTATTATTATTATTATTATTATTATTATTATTATTATTATTATTATTATTATTATTATTATTATTATTATTATTATTATTATGCTTGTTTTGTACAATTCGATTTTGCATTTTTAGAAACTACAATTTTTCAACTTTTTCTAACGGTTAGCTACATGAATAAATTGTATATTCTTCGGTAAAAAATAAGCTATTCACGTTATGTCACTACGGTGATTCTGGTAATCAAACTCTAAATGTATTAACATTTGATCAGCGAACCGAAAACGAAGGCCTATATGCTTACGATACAAGGTGTCAACGACATGACATGTGTGCTACAGCCACCTCAATAGGAGTGAACGAGACATTTTTTCAGTATCTCAATCCCCTATTCTCTAGTAATAGCAAACCAATGTTGAATTGTTTATTTCAGTTTCCAATGCAGAAGGTACAGGGTTCGATTCCAGGTTCGGACTGTTTTTTTCTTTTTTACTTTGGAACTTAACTTGAATCCATCTGTATGGCACCGTTTTACATGTAAACGGTACCTTTGGAGCCGTCATAGCAACGGAGCACATGATAAATTGTATAAATGTCCCCTACTGAAAATCAGTTCTTGTAATTGAGTGGGTAGACTATCAATACAAATATATTTATTCAATTATGAAAGACGTACTCGAAGCTTAGGTCATATGACGTCTTTTGAATCTGAAGAATAGTAATGTATGTCAATAAAACGGTAACAGTGTTCATTACGAAAAATGATAAATTGTGGCTAGTGGTGGCGTTCTCGAACTACATGTGGATTCGATCTCCTTTCCCGCAACCACCATTGTAACTATGCTTGGAGGGTTGCCGTATACCCTAGACTCGAACGCATTGGGGGTGTAACTCAAGAAGGGATAACCCCAAATCATCTTAAGCGATTTTACGTTACCAAATTAGTTCAAATAATCTCTCTAATTCTCCCCCAATTACTCTCGCAAGTACAATCAGTTTTTTATGTGAAGCTTAGAGCAGACATGTTATTGTACTAAAACCAGGGAAGGTTGTAAAAAGTGCCAGCTTAAACCTCAACAGTAAAGATCATATTATAATATCACATTGTTTTAAAGTATATTTTTATTTGTCTCATATTTGTGTGCGACACTGTGACACGTAAACGTAGCAACGAGGCACATAATAAATTTAGTATAATGTCCCCCACTGAAAATCAGTTGAGTGGGTAGACAATAAATACAAATTCATTTATTTATTTTTATTACCTCTCAAGTCGAAAGTCTTTCTTCTGAGGTTTCGTGCAAATAAGCGTTCACGCTAAGATGTTTACATCAATTGAGCTCACGGACTTTATTAACAATGACACGTTGTTTCTTATTATAGGATGCTGGGCCCGATTCCCGTAACCGGAAATTCTCAAGTTGGCGAGATTTTCCTATAGTAGTGATAAGGTGAATTCTGGGTTTGTATTCTACAAGCAGCCCTCGGACATGGTGGAACCCGTTTTAGAAACACAACCTGAGACCCTACAAGCTTGCGGGCTAGTTACTTCTTGAAGTAGCATAATTCTTTATTTTGAAGATATGACTTCGTTACTTAAAACACTACACACTGACTTAGTTCCGCTAGAATAAATTTACCTAATTTGTATCATTTAACAACGGTTAATTAGAGTAGCGTAGGCGGAGTGAATCTCTCAATTCAACTCAAACGGCGCTTTCTGTTTCATTTTGTGCGCTCATCTGTCAACGCGGTTCTCATGCAGCGTTCTCCTAGTTAGTAATAACGAGGACTTTTTTCTTGCACAAATTGTGTTTTATTTTCGAATCTTTCTTTTCAATTTTACCGCCGTCATAAAACGGCCGCCAGATTCGCCCGTGTTGGCGCGAGTAACGCACTCTATCGCAGACTTAGGACACTGTCTAGTGTCTACGAGCGCGAGCCAGGCGGCCATGCAAGCTACCGGAATAACGCCCACATGGAACAACACCCACATGGAACAAGGCCCACATGGAATAACGCCCACATGGAACAAGGCCCACATTTTACGATCCCGAAGCTTGCTTTGCCGTTGACCTTCATTATGCAAATTAGGTGTGAGTAACGACTATCAAAACCAGTATTAAACATTTGGCAACGCAGCATCGCTCGGGAAGCTTCGGGATCGTAAAATGTGGGCCTTGTTCCATGTGGGCGTTATTCCATGTGGGCCTTGTTCCATGTGGGCGTTGTTCCTTGTGGGCGTTATTCCGCGTCCCCTCTTCCAGTTTCCTTCCAACGATGGGTTGTCCAAATTTAGAACATTTCGACCCGTTCTTTACATTCATTTCTACAGGTTGCAGTGTCTACACTAGAAAGTTTCAAAGTAACAATTTTTCCAAAATGTATCGTAGAAACAAAGTTAGGATAACGCAATATGTAAGTATGAACCTTAAAACATTAACTTGCTAATTTAAATCAGGGCCAAGTATCGTGGATGTAACGTGTAATATTGACGGCATGCCCGGTCCAATTTTTGTGTTAATTTTGAACATTTTCATGGCTACATCAAAAAACGAACCCACCCAAGGACTGCTGCCTTATCGTGGTGGGCAGGTTTGTTTGCTTTGCTGATACATAATCTTTGCTGATACTGAGAGCTATGCCGACGGAAGCGTATGCTATGGTAGGGCCATCCTAGCCGGACAGGTCGAGGTGGAGAAGCCAGATGAAAGGCAGTCCACGTCCTTCCCTTTCTCTTTTCCTCCTTTTAACCTCCTACTTGTCCCTTTCCTACAAATAACCCCCGACGTCAGATGGTCATAGTTGTCGAGTACGTCGTTAAACAACAAGTAATCAAATACATTTTTTTAAAACTAAATTTCCTACTGGCTATTGGCTATAGTCTCCTAAACAAAATTGCATAATGAAACCAGGAGAGAAATACATGAATATCTTGATATCAGACTTTGTTTAAACTGTGTAAGCCAGCGTCAGAGAAACTAGGTGCAGCAACGCTGTTCTGGCGCCAGGCAAAACTACCACCAGTCAGACCAATAATTGATTTCGCCAGTGGTGGGGGTGGGAAGGAGGGGGAGGGGGAGGGATCACTTACACATTTAAAAAATAATTGATGTATACAGAATATAGATGACACTCATCGAAATGCTGCCAGATGGCGTAGTCAGTGGTGGGGGGGGGGGGGGGGGGGGGAGGGATCACTTACACATTTGACAGAATGCATTGACACTCATCGAAATGCTGCTAGGCCACAATGGCGTAGTCGGAGGCGGACATTTGGTATTTATTTTATAAATTAATTTTTTTTTAAAGTTCACTTATCATTTGATACCTCGTCGATTATTTTTTCACAGTCTTGTCTATTCATAACGTCTTTCTCACAAGCCATAAGCATAATTAATAATTCTAATTGGTTTTGGGCAGGGTTGCCATATTTTTTCATTAAAGCTGGAGGGACACATCTTTTCAGGCAATAAAAGTACGGTTAATGTTTTTTTTAATGTGGCTTTTAGAGTGTTTTCTGAGCGTTTTAGAAAAAAATAACGGAATGAATGAAATACTGAAATACTGTCGTTTTTGTAGTGCAAAAACAAGAAAACCACGCACATCTCTTGCACGATTTGAGCACAAGCGATCGACACAGGTTCCAGTTTGTCACCCGGCATCACTTTCACCACAGATAACGGATTGTAGCCATTGTCTGTGGTTACACTGAATAATTTTATATTTACTTTACCCAATTTTTAGTTAATATTTGTAATGTAATTAGTAACTATTTTTTATATATCCGCTCCCTGTGTCCGACTCTATTGTTGGACACAGGGATCTGTTAAAAAAAATAGTAAGGGTTGGCATTCACTTCTTCTGTTTGGAGCTGAGCTGTTCTCTTTTCTGCAAGCCCCCCCCCCCCCCCCCCCCTTAATGAATGGGAATTAATAATAAATAAAGCAGGAAGTTTTCAGTCTGAGGAATGGGGAATCAATAATTGTAAGTTTGGTATGTGTTGATAGAAATGACCACAATATTCAGGTAGAAATGTGTAATTATTGTACTCTAATGAAATGGAACAAACCACAACAAACAGTTGGCAGAACGTAACGAGAATTATTCAAAACGTGTGTATGTTTCTTTAAACAATCAAAAGAAATAACCACATTTTAAGATTAGATGTCCAAAAAGAAGACAATCACATGACATTTGCTGTGAAAAACACACTCGCTGTTTGTATAACAAGATTTTTTCGTTTTCTCTTTCATCAGTTTGTTTTCAAAGAGTGCTTCCGATGTGTTAGAGCATGAAGTGTAAAGCTTTCGATAACGATTACAAAATATCATCTAAACAATTTACAATATTGATTTAGGCAATTCGGTGTACTTGAACTATTGAACTATGTTTCACATTATAAAAAAAATGCTAGCAGTAGAAAATCTTAGACCTACGAGCGATCATATAATATATGCAATTAAATATTAGTTATAACAAATATTGATCCACAATTTTCGATTAAAATAGCAAACATATATATCAACTATATAATTCATAACTAGTTAAGGCTGCACAGGACAATTTTTTTTGTATTTTTTTAATTAAATCATTTGTTTGTTCGTTACTTGTTTTATATTCTATACTAATTGACAATTGTACGGTAAAGGCATCTAGGTGTATTTAAAAATGTAAACATAAGAATATATATCTTTTCAAATACGAAAATGTATTTGAAAATTTTGTCCACACAAAATACTATTCTTCCTCAACACAATATCGCTAGCCGAAAGTCGTTCATAACAATTCAAAACAAACCCTTGCACATCGACAATAGACCCGTCCAATTACAGCTTACTTAAAAATTCCACCCTGGGCAGCCTTAAAAGTACAAAAAGAAATATTTCTTCATAAATAAATAAACATATTCTTATCTCTAGAGACAAGTTTTACAATAACTATTTACACACTTTGGAATGCTCAGCGTATCAGTCTTGTCTAGGTCTCACTTCACCAGGGCGCCTCACCAGGGTCGCCACATGTCTTTAGTGTCGGCCGCGGCCACAGCGGTCGACGTAGACGGCCTGTTGTTGTTGTTGTTGTTGTTGTTGTTGTTGTTGTTGTTGTTGTTGTTGTTGTTGTTGTTGTTGTTGTTGTTGTTGTTGTTGTTGTTGTTGTTGTTGTTGTTGTTGTTGTTGTTGTTGTTGTTGTTGTTGTTGTTGTTGTTGTTGTTGTTGTTGTTGTTGTTGTTGTTGTTGTTGTTGTTGTTGTTGTTGTTGTTGTTGTTGTTGTTGTTGTTGTTGTTGTTGTTGTTGTTGTTGTTGTTGTTGTTGTTGTTGTTGTTGTTGTTGTTGTTGTTGTTGTTGTTGTTGTTGTTGTTGTTGTTGTTGTTGTTGTTGTTGTTGTTGTTGTTGTTGTTGTTGTTGTTGTTGTTGTTGTTGTTGTTGTTGTTGTTGTTGTTGTTGTTGTTGTTGTTGTTGTTGTTGTTGTTGTTGTTGTTGTTGTTGTTGTTGTTGTTGTTGTTGTTGTTGTTGTTGTTGTTGTTGTTGTTGTTGTTGTTGTTGTTGTTGTTGTTGTTGTTGTTGTTGTTGTTGTTGTTGTTGTTGTTGTTGTTGTTGTTGTTGTTGTTGTTGTTGTTGTTGTTGTTGTTGTTGTTGTTGTTGTTGTTGTTGTTGTTGTTGTTGTTGTTGTTGTTGTTGTTGTTGTTGTTGTTAATGTTGTTGTTGTTGTTAATGTTGTTGTTGGTGTTGTTGTTGTTGTTGTTGTTGTTGTTGTTGTTATTGTTGTTGGCTACAACATGTCTATCCGCGTCCATAAAGTCCCTTGCTCGATAGAACCCATCTCCACTTCCACTAGGCGCTATACTGAACGAATACCTGGGTATCTTATTCGGAGATCCCATTGATGAAGAGATCACCTCACTCGATGAAGAGTTTCCACCCTCGGAGATAACCGGAAACTGTCTTTTCCCACCCCCAACCGTGGGAGTCTGCGTGGAAACACATTGTCTACTACTATTATTATTGTTATTATTATTTATACTATTATGGAAATTAACATCCTTCCTTATAGAAAAATCTAACGGACTTTTTATTTGTGCCTGTTCATTTCCCGTCGGTATATCGTACACTTGTGACGTCACTACCGTTAGGGGTTGTTGCACCGTCGCCGGAAGTGACGTATTCACACCGCCCCTCGTTAACATGGCGTTTTCCACTGGCCGCACTGGTGCGCACTCAGTGCGAGTCGCATGTTCCACTGGTACCGATGAATTGCACTCGTGCGGGTTTCGCGTATTCCACTGGCGCTCTTGCACTGAAGCAGTGCACTCGAGTGCGCACTGAGCCGCACTGGCTTCGGGGGTCAGTGCGGTGTTTTCAGTGCAAATATGGCGGCCATAGACGCGGGAAAATTGTACGTGGAAATGGAATTGCCAAGTATTTTCGTCAGATAGTGAAGCTAAAATCGAACAAACATCTAAACCAAACATAAAAACACAACTGGAAGATGTTGTTTACCACTTTTCTGATATAGACGCAGTACGGCGTTATTAAGTTTGAGGTCATGTTCACCCTTTGCTTAGACTATTTCATGGAACTTAATTTCTAGTACTTCTTATGTAGCCTAGTTAACGACTGTACCTTCTAGCTACAGTAACTTGAGTGAAGTTGCTTTGTTATCCTCTAAAATGCCTTTCATATCGTTTAAACATCTTGATTTTTATCACTTTTACCGCCAATTTGTTGCACTGAAAAAATAAATATGTTCCACTGGGAGTTGCACTGAGGGCAACACTGGTGCCGTGCATCACGTGACTGTGACGTTTCAGGTTTGGAGCTTTGGATGGAGGCAATAAGGTACAGTTTCCTTTTGCTTGACAATCTCGACCGGACAGTGTCCTTAAGAGAAGTATGATTAGAATACAGATGTGATGGTTTTGTTGCTGAAGGCAGAACGTTTGGAAAAAGAATGAAATGGCCCGAAGGCAGAAAGAATTTAGAATGATATTAGTATGAAATTAATAGAAGAGGTTGGGTTTACAACTACTAGGAATAAATAGGTAAGTTCAGGAAGGGTCCTGATGGGAATGAATAGAGGTACTACCTCACCCGTCTTTTCTTGGCAAAGAGGGGAAGGCGAATATTGCGGTGGCGTCCACATGCCTGTGGGTTGGGAGGCCTGAATTCAAGGGTGTTTATGCTTGCGACTGGACGGAGATATCTATCATGAGGGTTGGGCATAAAGTCCAACTGTGACCTCACGAGAGGGTTTGGGTGCCGTGATAAAGAGTTAAAGAATTTGAGGGATCGATCCTGAACCAACTTGTCTACCAAAGGTAGATCCAGAGAAGTGTGGAGCGGAACGATGGGGGTGTATTTGGGCAGGTGCATCACCACTCGGAGGACAGTATTTTGGAGGCGCTGTAATTTTAGAAAATTAGTATATGATGTGGTGCCCCATATGGGAGCGGCATATAGAAATGTGGGACGGATAACGGTCGTGTAGATCCGAAGACGGTCTTTCTCTGCAATAACTGGAGACCTCAGTATTGACTGAAGAGCAAACATTTTGTTACGACTCTTTTGCATCACTTTGGTAACATGATGGTTCCAGCTAAGATGGCGGTCTAGAAGTGCACCAAGGTACAGATTGGTCTTGGACCATTCGATCGGGACACCGTCCAGAAAGAGGGGAAATTGTTTGAGGGCACGACCAGTGGTAAACATGGTAGCTGAAGTTTTGCCAACGTTGAGTTTAAAACGCCATTTGGCATACCATGGAGATATTAAGTCGAGACCAGCTTGGAGGTGTTTTACAGCAAGCTCCGCGGAGCGGGAGGTGGCAGCAATGGCGTCATCATCTGCAAAGAGATGCACATCAACACCCTTGGGCATTTCTGGCATGTCCGCCGTGTAAATATTAAATAGAGTTGGACTGAGTACTGATCCCTGAGGTACTCCTGCGCGTATTTTTCGTGGTGAAGACAGTGACCCCAGCCAGGATGCCCGAAAACTTCTTTTGTGGAGGAATGATTGGAGAAAGTGAATGATATGCAGGGGGAATTTGTACCGGGCCAGTTTCAATAACAAGCCAGCATGCCAGACTGAGTCGAAAGCTTTGGCAATGTCGAGGAAAGCAACGGCTGTGACTTTCTTGTTATTGAAACCATGGGTGATGCGATTTGTGAGACGTAAAAGTTGATGTTCCGTAGAGGTGTTTGCTACGAAACCAAATTGATACTGGGGGATAATGGTGTTGTCGGATAAATGGCGCTTGATGCGAGTTAGGACCAGAGACTCAAGCATTTTGGCCATGACATTGAGAAGGCTGATTGGTCTGTAGCTGGACGGGTCTGACGGCGGTTTCCCGGGTTTTAAGATTGAGATAATTTTGGCCATTTTCCAATTTTTTGGAAAATATGACGTAGTGAGGCACCGTTCATAAATATGGAAGAGGACTGCCACAGCTGACCCGGGAAGTTGTCGAATGAGCACCGCTCCTATACCGTCGGGACCAGGGGCTTTACGGGGGTTTAAATTGGAAAAGATGGTACGTAGTTCAAAGGGCTGTAAGTTGTACTCTGGTGGGGGTTCTGGGCACACAGTTTTCGAAAAGTAGATCTTCATCAACCTATCCAGATCTGGTTCGCCAGGAACTGGAGGATTAGGGATGAAGGCCATCTCCAGACTGCGCGAGATTGCCTCGGCTTTGTCCGGGCTACTGAGTGCCCAGCCTGCAGGTGTGAGGATCGGGGGATTGGGTGCTTTCGACTTCTGTAGCGTCTTGGCCATCCGCCAGATGGAGTTGTCGTAGTATGAGAGGAGAGAGGGTGGAGAGTTTTGCCTCCCACTGCGATGACAAAATGGTCGGCAATATCGCGGTCAAGTGCACGTTGCAGTCTGTCGTATTCGGCCTTGCAGTCTGGCGTTCGGAACGCTTGCCAGCGCCGACGGGCTCGATTTTTCTGTCGCACACATGCACGAAGGGCAGGTGGTAAAGACAGATGTGTTGAGGGCGACGGTGTGTATTTGGGGATTGTAACATTAGCTGCCTGACGGATAAGAGCCGATAGGAAGGAGATCGACGTATCGATAGCTGAAGATGAGTCGAGAAGTGGAAGTGGGAGGGCAGTGAGGCGGTTATGAATATGATTACGGAAGCGCTGCCAGTCGGCTTTTCCGTATGAGAACCGGGGGGTAGGTGGTTGGTAATTGATTTTGTTACCAATATTTATGAGGATCGGATTATGGTCGGATGTGAGTGCCTGGACTGTCGAAATATCGTAAGATGTGTGGATGTTCCGAATAATGGCAATGTCTAGCACATCAGGAGGGGTAGTGTCCCGATAGTGGTAGTATGTTGGTTCGACAGGCCCAGTGACATTGAGTCTAAGGTTGGTAGACGTGATGAAACGAAGAAGAGCAAGTCCCCGCGTGTTATTGACAGCCGAATTCCAAAGATGGTGTTTGGCATTTAAGTCACCCGCCAGAACAGTCGGCATTTGTGAAGTGAAGAGGGAAATAAAGTCGGGGCCACTGAAGTGTTTATTTGGGGGCGAGTATGCTGCGATGCATCGCATCGGGCCAGCAGCCGTTTTCACAATTGCGATAGTGGCTTCGACCGCAGAAAGAAGGGGGGTAGGTTCTTGAACGACGGCGGCTGTAGAGCGAGAGAGAATGGCAGTACCACCCCCTCTCGTACGTTTAGACGCTGTCAGTCGATCGTTACGGAGAATTTGGAAGCCAGGAATAGACCAGTTGTCAGAAGGGAGAAGATGAGTTTCGTTGATGAGAATGATGTCTATGGAAAGTTGATGAACTAGGTGGATGAGTTCTGCCGTTTTGCGACGAACTCCTCCATTGGCGTTCCACGCCAGTAATTTCAATTCCAGCTTAGCCATTGTTGGGTGCAGAGATGAGTGTTTTAAGAAGGGTAGCTAGGGTGGAAATGATGGGGTCGCTGGAATAGGCGATGAGGGCATCGGCTATTTGGCCGATGATGGTCCAGGCCGGGTTACGACCTTGGGGAGCAAGTGGAGGCGGCAGCAGTGGAGGCGGCAGTTGTGAAGGTGGTACATGGCCACGTGGACGCCGTGGGGCGGGAACTGGGCCATGGGGTTGAGAAGACTGTGACGGACTGGTGTGTGGTACATCAGTTAGGTCAGGTGGAGACTGTTGTGGTGTCGAGGCCTGGACAGCTTGTGCGTACGAGACTAGTGGGGGAAATGCGGCACTGAAGGTGGCTGCGGGGAAGCTAGCACGCTGTTGTGAAGCTACAGTCGGCGGAGGTGGTTGCTTTTGGCGGCGGTTTGTTACCGGACGGCCTGGCTGGTTTTGGTTGCTCTGTGCTCGGGCATCACATGCATCAAGATATGCCTTGCACTTACGGTACGAGGCTGGGTGGGCTTGTTTGCAGTTGACGCAAGTGGCTGGTGAGTCGGGGGATTTGGGGCAATGCGCTGACTTGTGGGCCTGGGCGCATTTAAAGCACGCCGGCGGAAGATGGCAGAAGGCCGATGAATGGCCAAATTGCTGGCAATTGAAGCATTGCCGTGGACCTGATTGGCCACGGTAACGTTCAAATGTCACTTTGTGGTGGCAGATGATGGTGACTGTATGAAGGGGGACGCCGGTGTCAAAGAGAGAGACGGTGGCAACAAACAAGGGCATGGGTCGACGAGTGGACGGAGAGTCGCCATTATGCAGGATTTGACGGAGGTCAACGATATTGACGCCCTGCTCCGTCAGATCAATTTTTATGTCCTCGACTGGCACAGAGGAGGAAAGACCGCGAATTACGAGACGTTTCTGTCTCTGTTCTACGGTCGGGAAAGTGTGAAACAGTAGTTTATGCACGTTTAAATACTTGAAAATCTCGTCATAGGTTTGTCGGAGATTGGGTTTGATGCGGAAGGCTTCCGCTGTGGCCGAGATGGTATATGCCCCTTTGGTGGCCTTGGCCAATAGGGTGACCAAAGAGGAATAGTTTTCGATGTTGTATAAGAGGATGGGCGGGGGTTTCGAGTCGGAGGGGTGCTGATTGGCAGTCCCAGGGTTAGCTTGGTCCGAGGAAGTTGCTGGGGGATGCGTAGCTATCGGCTTATGTATTACGGAGCTGGGACTTGCACGTTGTGCATGGAGTTTCGGTGGCCTGGATGCGGTAGAGCGGACAGAAGACGCGTCCGAGTCGGGGGAGAGCGAGTGGGTCCGGCGACGTTTCGGACGCACTGTTTTGCTGGTCGAGGGTTGAGACTGGCATAGCTCCATCTCGCTTTCAGCGCCGGAGTCTATGACCAGGGAGTTGTCGTCGTCCGACATGATGTCGCAGTCGACATCTAGGGCCAGAAACCTATTTGCGGTGGGCGTTACTGGCCTGTCTGGGACTGGTTGATCGGGTAGTGGAGCTGATGGAGGGACTCCTGCGTCAGTTGAAATAATGGGGAAGGAGTAACGGCCCTTTCGCGGCTCCTTCACCTTCAGTGGGATCAGTGGGATCTTAGTCCACACTGGAGGTGGTTCAGGAGTGCGTGGCTTGGACGTGGTAGCTGCCATAAGGGGCGGGATTATCGGGGGTAGCATCCCGGTGGAGGTACCAGGTTGAGAATGTTTAGTTGTGGCCCTCTTATGAGGCAAGAATTGGGGAAGACCAGCGGCGGGCGTGGCCTTCGGGTGAAATGGCGGGAAAACCATGGCAAGGATGTGATAGTTTTACTTTCTGGGAGGGGAGAGAGGGGGTGAGGAAGGGAGAGGGTTAAACACCCGTCACCGCCACTAGCGCGGGGGACAGAACCCTTCCGCGGTCGCGTTGTTGAGCGGGATAAGGGAAGGGAGGGAGGGTGTAAGACCCAGCACCGTCACGATCGCGGGGGAATTTCCGCAATCGCGTTGGTGGTAAGGGGAGAAAGGGGAAGGGAGGAAGGGAGGAGAAGGATAAGGGAGGAAGGGGAAGAAGTTAAAACTTGAAGGAATAGGACACGGGGTGATGCCCCTTAATCTTCTGTTCTTCTGCTTATTGGATTCCTGTCTGAGAGTAATCTTGCGTTCGAACCACTCAGAACAGGCGGATCCCAAAGCTGTTTGGTTAATTGCTCCTCGATATATTGCAATCGAGAGGGCAGTTTAAGTTGGCCAGAGTCACCGCCTTGTTGATCACGGTAACCCCTACGCCAGGTAAGTATGAGTGTATGATGTGTATAGTGTGTGATATGTGACGTTTCAGGGCGCACTCAGTGCGGCCCAGTGGAAAACGCACAGTCTTGAATTCGAGTTTCACTTGTGCGTAGGTCTGCGGCGCGCTATCTCTCGTCACACAACGCGACTGACTGGTGGCGCTATCTTGTTGCGGACACGTGGAACTAACGACGGAATGTTGTTGCGGACTCTTGTGCTCGGTCGGTTGAAAAGATTTGAGGAGTTTGTTCTTCGTATGGAAAATAAAATAGCATGTAATGAAACAATTCCATAGCAACAAATCCTAAGTTGACAGTGTCTGTGTATACCACCCTCTCCTATGAGCGCCGCGCTCTCACTTGGACTGTCGAGTGATGAGGCCCACACCTCACCACACACTATTTCATGTTCTGCTACATTTATTTTATATTTTACTAAGGCCCGACTTCATAGTCGTCTCAATGACTATAGGCAATTCTATTCCGAGACCAAACGGGAGACAGCAGGCGTTTAAGTTGCACAGAGGGGCGGCTTCAGTGGGGACACAGAAATGTGGATAAGAGTGTGACAGACGGAAAATAGGACCGAGTAAAAATGTGCACAGAGCCCTCTTTGCAGACACCGGTCACAAACACCGCTTGACTAATTAAATTAACTATAAATGTATTGATATACGTTGGTATTTTATCCTTTAATTCGTTTTCATTCTATATGGTGTGTTTTAACGAAGTAACATTATTGAAAAGAAAGACCCCAACTATTAGAGTGAAAACCATGAAAAGTAATAACATCAACCCCGACTGGGAACTGAACCCAGTCTCCCGCATGGTGGTTTTCAATGGCCAAGGCACACTTTCTCTCAGATCAGGAAATTTCAGAAAATACAAAAACAAGTAAAAAAAATGGCCCTCTACGTTCGTTAAAAACCTATAACTGTTTATAACCTACGTCATGTGTCTAATTTTGTTTCAATTTTTTTTTTGGTTTTATCTTTTTCTACCCTGCCCTCCCTTGCTAAGCTCCACTTATGCCGACCCCCGTGACGTATAATGGATCTGATTGACGTCATATGACCTAAGCCGTCGAATAAAATAAACATGTAACAGTAGCAGTAAGGGTTGATTTTAGCAAATCTTATTGAGTGATGAGATCCGATGGTTGCTCATCAGCCAATATGATTGGTTAAAACCTAATTGTTACTGTTACTGCCACTGTTAATTTTCATTGTGGAGTGGCCTTTTGTTGTATATTATGTACTTGTTTGTATCCTTATCTTGTTTGTATCCTTATTGTTTGTGACGAACGGATAGAAGAGAAGAAGTTATCAGTTCGAGGTCTGTAGTTAGCGGAATTCCCAGTCCATCTAGCGTCGATCTTGTCCGAGTATTGGCAACACTGTTTACGCACATATTGCACATCTGTGGCCTGGACTGCGCTTGGAGCAGGCAGGACAGTTGTGTTCTGTAAACTACGGTGGCCTGGCTTGGTTGTCTGCTAACTCAACAGGTAGGCCTAGGCTTCTTGCTTGCAGTTTTCATCAAAGATACTAAGATATACCCTGGTTTACATGTTCGTTTTGAATGGAGGTGAGCTACTACTGAGTCAGTGGTCGAATTGGAAGTTGTTTTTATATGGGAGGGGGGGGGGGGGGGGGGGGGGGGGGAATAAATGTATCACATTCACAGTCAGTTATTGGGGGACTTACGGTAACTGGCAGAAGTTATACATTGTGCCTGTGGAACAGTCGAGATAATATATTTATATGGATATATAAGACACAGTTTGTCACTGTTGTTTAAATAAGCAGCATATAGGGGGAGGGGGGGGGGCACGGCACGCCAACAGAAAAATTATTTTTGGGGATATGGTAAAAGTCGCAAATGTCTTTTATGTGGTTGGGGGGGGGGGGGGGGGGGGGAGGCTCAATTCAATCACTGGGTGAGATTCTGTTACACTGGCGTAGCGGCGATCCCAGTAGACTTCGCTGGTGCGGGAGGGGGGGGGGGGGGGGGGGTGTCATAGTTGGGGGGCCCTCCTGTATTGAGATTAATGCATGAACATTGTCAAATAAGTAACCAATATAACATTAAAGAGAAAATTGTGTAATATTAGGTGTACATTCATCAGAAGATTCCAGAGTATCATGAAAAAACAATTCTGAACGCAAACACAGTTGTCCTAAAGTCATTTTCTGGACTGTTGTGAAGACAGTTTTGCATTGCCGCCGTCGGCGACTAGCTAGTGGCTATAGCCCCACCCTCTCTTTAAAACATATCAATTCACCTGACAAGGCCCCTCGCAGCCACGAAGTAATTCTTGGTGCTCTACTGGAACAAACAGGTAGAGAGTATCTGATATACACTCACCACTGTAACGATGGAGTTATATATATTATGTCCGATGAAGCAAAACACGCACAACAATTGGCATTGACATATCCAAGTGATCATCCTTGGGGAAGGAACTTTTCAAGTAACGCGATCAGTTTCTTGACAAAGTTTAGTTATTAGTTTAGTTATTTTCGGGGAACTTTTTAAAACGTTCCTTGAAACGTTCTTGTACGACAGAGTTGTTTACTTTTCCGTTCATCGCCACTTATTAGTCATCTGGCTTCATTGGCAATAATGAATAAACTAATCTGCTTTGCCGGCATTTTGTTTCATATTCAAATATTTTGGTCTGGTATTTTTCGATTATAGTTATGCCGCCCGCCGCCAGGCTCAGAGTCTCATACGACCTGACTGCAGATATTCCCTCGTGTTGTAACTCGCTCACACACTAAACATTTGGTATTAAATTATGCATTTTCTTACTTTTTGAGTGTTGTAACTTGTAATTAATTAATTAATTAAGATCGTCGTGTAAATACTCATGGTTCTTCCTATACGTTTAATATTGCAACCTACAAAATCAATGACTGCGTGTTTAATTTAAAACAATAAAAGTTAAAGGAACTTTTTAAAGAAACATCGTTCCTTTTTTGAGGAACTTGATCTTTAACTTCGGGCGACAGCTCATGAATAGCCGTTCAAGTTCGCCGAAAGATAAAACTGTTGGTAGTCTATATTATTTATAAGTCGCGGTGGGGGGGGTGGGGGGGGGGGGCGAACTCGGCGCTACGCCACTGATTGTTTCCAGTATTCATTATTCATTCATCGTGAAATCAAATATAATTCTAAGGCACAACACAACGTAAATATTCGCATACCGACCTCAGATCTTATCTACTGCTCCTTTATTAGCGCTAATTCAACGAAAATCAACATATTCCTGGCGTTCTTCCACACATTCGTAAATATACAGTCTTTCGCTTAGCTGAGTGCGCACGCCTGTTTGGCCACGCCCACCGTACACTTAGCTGAGTGCGCACGCCTGTTTGGCCACGCCCACCGTACACTTAGCTGAGTGCGCACGCCTGTTTGGCCACGCCCACCGTACACTTAGCTGAGTGCGCACGCCTGTTTGGCCACGCCCACCGTACACTTAGCTGAGTGCGCACGCCTGTTTGGCCACGCCCACCGCTCCAGGTAGCCGACGGAAGGTCCTAAATTATCCCTAATGGAGCTGTTTCAATTAGATGGTGGGAGCTATAGAGATGATTAATTGTGTACCATTGGGACCTGAGCTATGTCGTACTCGTAACGTTGGGCCAACTGCATGCGATCTCATTGGGCATGCGATCTCATTGGGCATGCGATCTCATTGGGCATGCGATCTCATTCGCCTTGATCAAGTATTCTGATACATTATTAACTGAACATTTATTTATTACAATTCACATTCCTATATTTTTCTGCCATTGTGTTATTAACTAGATAATTTTGCTATTACTAATGTTATGAGTCAATTGTTTCTTAGAATATTAACTCTAATTATGTAGATTCTATAACTAACAGTGTAGGCCTATGCATGCTAATTTTTTCAGTTTATTTAGTTAATTTACTTCAAATCAATGTTATCTTCATCAAAGTTTCCTTCAGACCTTTGACAGTTCTTCCGAATAATCCTTATATTTACAAAAATTATATGGGAATAAATAATGTCCCGGTGAACATTTACGGGAACACTGGGTCCGGGACAGGCTCAAAAATGGGACTGTCCCGTTAAAAACAAGAAGAATGTAGGACCAACGGCTTTCTTTTTTATATTTACAGTTATTGCACTTTCAAATAAACACTTGAGGTTACGAAAGAGTATGGACACTGACATCAGTGATTTTCGTGAATTGGCGTGCATGACATAAGGTCGTCCTGTACATAAGGATCTGAGGTCAACGCATGCGAACACACATCGGCGATAGTTACTACTAGAGTAGTTATCAGTGCTAGAGTTTTAAAAAACAGTTCAAACCGGGAATTGAACCCTGGACCTTCTGCGATGGAAGAAGCCTCCACCCCCCCCCCCCCTTCATAGACGTTGCCTTGCCTCGTGGTCGCGCTGATAGAGAGTCGCCGGCCAGTACTAATAACAATACAGCTTCTCTCAGTCCAAGATTTGTCACATGTTATAAATCCACTTTAGTTTTTTCTGTTGGGTCGTAAATAACATTGAAATACCAATAGTCACGGTCTGTGAGCTGAGCGAGCGAGGGCGTAGCCGTAACACAACCATACTGGCGTGCGCAGTAGATTAGGAATGTGAAGCGTCTACACGACGAAGTGCAGATTGAGACTTCCGAGAGTCGTTGGCTGTCGCCTGCCTTCTCACGGGAGTGCCAGACTGCCAGTGAGTGAGTGATAAGGACCCCCCCTCTCCCCCCCCCCCCTCCCGTCCTCCTGGCTTGTCTAGCTCTAAAGATAGCAGACACAAGGCAGAGTAACCTTGAGACTTTCCAGTAACCCAACACCAATAATAAATAAGATTAAAACCACACACACAATAAATAAGACGTGTGTAGTGCAGTAGGAAGGGGGGGGGGGGGGGGGGGGGGGTTATATTTGTGTTCTTCGTGCACTTGTGAAGAGAATTACACACAACTTTTTCTTCGCCTCCCAGGAGGTTTTGCCCCAGACCCAGTTCTTCAAATCATCAGCAAAGCACATATATATATACCCAACAATCCGGAAAAACCCACTTTTACTGGCTACGCCGTAAGAAGCAAGGTGTCTTCTAAAATTCTGGGGAGACGGTCGCTCCACACGGTTTATTTCGACGGTATTCGTAGCGGGATTTCCCGAAAGCTGCATTGTTATTGTCCAATGCATCAGCCGTGAATAGAATGCAACCCCACCACGTGTGACAACAGGCAGGCGATATTATTACTACAATACCTGGGGCGTGAGAACGGGATGCAACTTACATGCGTCACTTTCCTACTATGGCAACACCTTGTGAAATCCTCAGCTGCCACTGTTTATGCTATGCACGAACGACTCAAAATATTATAGTTTTATTCTCGTACACATTTTCTGCTATCGATTATTTTGTGTTTCTTTGCGGAGGGCGGGGGAAGGGGGGGGGGGTGGAAGGTTCCTAAAACACAAGTATAACTAAAAAGTGGTTTACAGTTATTTTTCTATTGCCCCTTGCATGACTGAATTCTAGATCCTCCACTGTCTACCTATAGTCAGGGACGACGCAAGGCCCCCCCCCCCCCCCCCTCCCCCCAAGGAAACAAGATGTCGTTATGTATGTATATTTATTTATTTATTTTATTGTAATTAAGGCCAGTGTAGGGCACAATGCCCTCTATAGCCTGATGAGTGATGATTGATGAATGATAATGAGGAAGGGAGGAGGGGAAACCTGGTACCGGCACGTAGCCTACTCCCGTCGAAAAGTACCAAGGGGACCATCGGCTTTACGTCCCATCCGAAAGGATGGTGTAACTTTGACCAGTCATATAGGAATTCCTCCACTAACCTGGACTGCCGAGCAGTTGACGAGAAGAACGAAGCTGTTACACAAGCTTTCGAACCCTCCAATCTGCTCTAACCAACGGTAACTAGTGTTTCAGAGGAGAGTGATCACCCATCTACCTCCTGAACTAGCCTGAGGTTGCTTAATTTCGGTGTTCGTATGGGAAGTTATGTATAGGGTATCGAGTATAGCAAGCTAGTGTGTTAAGAGTAGGCAATTTGTAACGAAAAGTCGCCACTTACTCAATTTTTGCAATAAACTGTTTTATTACATGCTATTTTCCATAAGAAAAACAAACTATAGCAAGTAGCAACCATAAACAAATCACATACTTGACTCGACTGTGCATTGTGAACCACGACCACGTTGATAATATTACATGAAAAAAATAATTTTTTTAAAAAACACCGCTTATATTTAAATGCACTAAAAAGTAAAAAATAAATTTTCGCCCAACAAATTTTTGCCTCACTCGGTAAATAAAAGCGTTGGGCGCTTTCCCTGCATAAACAGCAGAATACTGCAATCTATGTCAATACCAAAAGCACCCAACGCTTTTATTTACCGAGTGAGGCAAAAATTTGCTAGCAAAAATTTATTTTTTACTTTTTAGTGCATTTAAATATAAGCATTGTTTTTTTTAAAAATTATTTTTTTCATATAATATTATTTTATACTTTTTAGTCTTAAAGATCTTGCAATCGAATATATATAGAATATTGATTAATTTATTATGATGGTTTCATTGATTATTTAGTAAATATGACAATTGATTCATGTAATGGCATTAAGAATACTTCTGTGTTCGACGTTCAAAAGTGGGTGTTTTATCGATTCCCATATAAAACATTAATTAATTAATTATGATGAATTAATTGACCATTTAGTAAATATTACAGTTGATTCATGTATTGTCATCAGGAATACGTCAGTGTAAAAAATTTCAGCTCGATCGGGCATCTAAAAGTAGGTGGAATATCGATTCAAAGATTCCGTCCAGACAAACAAGGCAAGCTAATATAAGCGTTGTAATAATAATAAAGCGGCGGTGTCTCAACAGGACACAACAGGATATCAACAAACAATGCCTTTAGTTGTTCACTATAATTGCGACATTGCGGGTCTTCAATCAGAAGGGAAATTACTACCAAAGCTAATAAAGCGCCTTGTCGATTACACTTGCGAGTCATGGCGATATAATATCAGTTGGTACAGTACTCACTTGCTTTTAGTGCTACACAGATTATGTGTAATTGGCCGCCCTACAATCCCTCCAACTCCATCGGGTGCCGCCTGCGAAATAACATTATTGTTATTATTTAATATTATTGTTACTAACTTTATTTCTTACTAGAAATCTTATAATTCTTATTCGTTATTGAGTGTGTGTTTATTGCCGTTGCAGTACTGTACACGAGATATATTTATTTGTGCATTGATTTTGTGAGAAACAAGTGCAACTTATCTATCTAATCGACTTATGTTATGTTCTAACGGTATTCAAGCCACACAAGGCTATCATTGTACCCTGTATACTCGACCTACGCGTCACACTTGTGGAATGCAGGGCAAACCCAGGCATGATACAATAATATTATTGTGTGGGACAATCCAAAACACTTGTCAGTCGACTACGACAGTGGCGTAACAAAGTAGTACGTAGTAGGCAGTGGCGTTGGGGGGGGGGGGGGGGGGCGAACATTATTAAAACCAGAACGATCACCGGTCATGGAGGCGAGAATGTACGGACGCTGAACAATTATACCCTCTGGTAAAGTTGTCTCAAGACTACCTTACACATGCTTTCGTCACAGGCGACTGGTTCGTAGCCAATCAGCGATCGGTATTGCAGCGAACCGCCCGAGACACATCCGGGCCAATACCGTATTGGCCCGGATGTGTCTCGGGCGGTTCGCTGGTTGGCTACGACTGCCCCGGATGTGACGAAAGCAGGTGTAAAGTAATCTTGGGTCCACTATAAATGTATTTATTTGTTGCTCGCTCGCTTTGTCCTCTGTCATAATAAGTGAATGTAAACCACGTCAACGAGTGAGTATTAGTGCTATGGAACCTCCCCCGCCCTCGTGGTTACGCTACTAACTAGAACATGAACGCTCTATCTATAGCACACGCTACGCAAGTCCAAAGTAATAAAAAGTTTTAATCGAGACATTTGGTGGAGGTGCCGGGTTGGAGATGTCACGCGAGACTCTAATTCGGGAGGTCGCCGGTTCCATTCCGGCCACCGGCAGTCCTGACTGAAGGTTTTTTCCGAGGTTTTCCTCAGTCGTAAAGGCGAATTCTGGGACTGTCATACTCAGCCCTCGGATATTCTTTTGCAACTATCCAAACACGCTAATAACCTAGTTAGTCACCTGAAGAGGGGCACATCAGGTAAAGCTGGTGTACACCCTATAACGGGTATTCCTACGAAAAATGATTAATTATGTGCTGGGAACCCAGGGTTAGGGACCACGGGTTGCACATAGCACACGCTGGGCGGGGCCCCCTGCTCGAGAGGTGGGGGGGGGGGGGGGGAGGGAGGTTGTTACCTTGAAGCCCTTCTAATTCAAACTTTCCAATCTCCGTCGACGACATACATGACCTAGTTATCGATTACGATAATAATCATAATACTAATGACAAAAGTCCCCCACCCCATTCGGGACCAAGGTAGAATTGCACACAGGGTGACTCTGTAAATCGTAATAGAACCAAATGAGGTCCTCCCCTATCCATTTCCCTCCCCTTGACCATTTTTAGTTTCAATCCACCTTTTCCTCCATTTCCTCCATCCTTCCCTGACGTCGTGGCCCAGCTGTCGAGTATGTCGTTAAAAAGGAAGTATTAGTTGGTAGTTGGTAGTCGACAGCTGGTAGTCGGGAGTCGGTAGTCGGTAGTTGGTAGTTGGTAGTTGGTAGTTGATAGTCGGTAGTTGGTAGTCGGTAGTCTGTAGTTGGTAGTCGACAGTTGGTAGTTGGTTGTTGGTAGTTGGTAGTTGGTAGTTGGTAGGTGGTAGTTGGTAGTTGGTAGTTGGTAATTTGTAATTGGTAAATGGTAATTGGTAATTGGTAGTTGGTAGTTGGTAGTTGGTAGTTGGTAGTTGGTAGTTGGTAGTTGGTAGTTGGTAGTTGGAAGGTGGTAGTCGGTTGTGGTGACTGATTTATTGTATATCTTTTCAGGATATTCTGGGAACTGTGGACTTCTGTAAGAGCTCTGTTGCTGAGAATGTCAATCCATGTCCATTACATCTTTTCTCTGTGCTTGCAGGGATGGGATCATTTCTTAGCACCCTATTATGGAGCTCGCCCATCAACGGCGTCAGCGAGTCTCATTCCGGCGTAGTCGCAGTCATCGAGAAGGACAAAAGAAAGTCTTACGACGGTTTAAAGGACTATCTGCTGAAAACGCTCGAGTGTCCCGTGTGTTTGAAGATCAAGCCCGGTCGTATATTCCAGTGCAAGAACGGTCACAACGTGTGTCCGTCGTGCCAGCCCCAACTCGTCCCCAACACGTGCGTCTTGTGCAAGGCCCAGATCACTACGTCACGCAACTATGTGGCGGAGCAGATCAGCGCGAGACTGGTGGGGCGTGCCCTGTAGGAACGTCCTTGAGGGCTGCGCAGAGGTCGTGCCCGAGGGGGGTGACGAAGATGAAACAGCACATGGCACAGTGCGCGTTCAGCTACAGGTGCTTCGTGACGACACACCTCGCGCCCAGTGACCGCTACACGGACGGCGACAGCGTGAGGTGCGAGTGGCGGGGGTGCTACCGAGAGATCATGGAGCACGTCGAGGCGGCGCATCCTGGCCACGCCCACCGTGACGTCACGCCCATGTCCGTGCCGGACGTCGACTTGAGTCACCTATGGCGCGTGTGCAACCACGTCACCCTGCTGCTATCTAGCGGGCAGTTGTTCTGGTGTAACCTGGCGGTCTACCACGAGACTACGAGCATGTTGCAGCTTGACCCCACGCGAGGGAAGGTCAAGGTCAACGCCTACGTTAGACTTGTTCCTACCAAGACTCGTGCGGTGGGTAACTGTGACCGCTACGCCTGCGAGTTCAAGATACAGTCGAACCGTTATGCGGCGCTGTCGATGTCGATCTCGGCCAAGCCACGCCCCCTCGCATGTGACCTTGACGAGGACGAAGGGGAATCCCCCCTGAGTGTCTGTGCCTGCCTGCTGGAGAGCTTTGTCTCCTCTGGGAAGCGGCTAACGTGCACCGTTAGGCTGACGGACGAAGAAGCGAACTGTGGGATTGTCGCACTTGTGCAGTAGATCGGGTCTTATGAAAAACAATTCTAAACTCGTTCCACAGCAACCTTGTGGATGCTGACGTCATGGATGAGTGACGCTGCAGCAACCCGCTGATTGGCTCCCGCTCACTCATCTATGACGTCAGTATTCACAAGGTTTTACTGGCCACGCTGTATCAAGCAATGTGATATCATAGCAGTATAGAACTCTCAGAAGAGACGTTTGCTCCACGCAGTCTTGTTCGACTGAATCGCCGCGGGATTTTGTTGGGAGCGTGTTCTTTTATTACAACTGTGAATTGCCCGAGCATGCTCCGTCACGGGACTGATTTCCATATTGAGTGAACGAATTTAAGAACGATGTGCTAGTTTTCGTCAATAACAGTTTATAAACATTGTTTTTTTGACGATTTTTTTTGACAAACTAAGGTATTAAATTTCAGTTTTATATTTTTGACTAGTTTGTACTTAGATTCAAGTTCAACCCATCTATATTTACGGTTAGACTTGAACTACCTATATTTTTAAGGACTACCCAGGGCTGTATTTTAACCAATGTTTTATCTTGCATGCCACTAGAAAATATAAATATGCCCTGCGTACTTCAACTTCGAGCTTCACGCAGGCGTACTAGCCTTGCTTGGAATGCACCCTGCCAACCCCTGCCAACAGACGCGCTGATATACGTGTCCCAATAAACGAGGAACTCGTGGCCAATCAGCGATCAGTATTTGAAAGTGTGGCTCGCTGGTTGGCCACGCAACACTCGTCTATGAAGAAAGCGTTGCTGTGTTGCGAAGACTTTAGTATGACTACAATACCGGATGTAAAGAACGAGATGCAACTAGAGTTCGTCTCAATTCAAAATACACGCCGCCAAAATGCGCACTGAAAGAAACTATTTCTTATAGTTGGAGTCTAATGCTGTCAATCATCCCCTTTATTTGGCAAACCATTTACCTTCTAGCAAAGCAAAGACAGCTCCAAACCACATGGACCTTCGACCGTGAATATTCAGGATTAGCCATTCTTATGATGGGTTTGTAAGAAAAGTAGTAAAATAGCAGTTTCATGGCTGACCCTTGGAAAAAGGACCGAAACCTGAGCCCCCACCTTCGCTATTGTCAAGCGGGTGGTTTTTGTTATTTGATTAGAAATCATTGGAGGTCACTTTTTTGTAAACTGTGCATTCTTCCTGGTGACAAGCTTGACGTTTACTACCTTTCACAGTGAGCGGGAAATAAGCCTCCCTTTGAGGAGTCCTCTTTACCGGCGTGTATCTTGGAGAGAGACGAACTATAGACATAGGTTGGTATTTGTCAGTGACGTCACTTCAATATTACATGTTAACCAACGACCAGGGTGCGAATTGATAGGGGGGGCCTTCCCCCATCTGGTAATTTCATCCCTGGCTCTGTTTAACTGAAAGGTATCCCCGCCGGGGATGGCTAAATCCCCACCTCTGGATATCCAGCTCAGCTCATCTCATATCATATAAAGTGACTTTATCTCGTATAGTTGTCCCAACGAAAGTATTCTGATGCTTACGACACAGCAGAGTCCAAGGTGACAGCTTAATTTCTACTTCGCTAGTTCCTACCATCTAATCTAAACAGGTCCATTGGGGATAATTTAAAACCTTCCGTTGGTTATACCTGTAACTGTGGGTGTGGCCAAACCACCTGTGCACTCGACTAAGCCGAACCGTGCATTTACGAATGTGTGAAAGAACGCCAGGTATCTGCTGATTTTATTTCAATCGGTTGAAAGGGGCAGTAGGCAATGACCTGAGATCGGCATGCGAATACTTTCGTTTGGACTAGTATAACGTTATTAAATAATGTGTCAATTTACACACATATTTCTAGCCAGGAATATCTTAGATCGCTTCTAAGGCCATCTCGAGCGCAATAATGCCCCTAAATTTGTGTTGCCTCCGGCGTCTGGGACTTTGCCCCAGACCCCTCAAAGCCCGCACAGATACTATACTTGGGCCACCCCCCCCCCCCCCTCTGTCAGCCCGTCAATTCGCCCCCCTGCTAACGACACCACCTTATAAGGTACGACGTGGCCAGTATACCACATTATTAACATGTTTCGTTATATTTATCAACTTGTATTCAAAGCTCGAAGAAGCGTTTTTTTTTATCAAAGTTCTGCTAATTGATATTGTGTGTCTACTAAAAGTGGCAAATGATAATAACGTGCGGTGATTGGCTTAACTGAATCGTTTCCAATTGGTGGTTTTCTACAAAATGGTTCCAGTCCAACAGCTTTGTGTGTAAAGTCGTTCCACAGCAACCTTGTGGATGCTGACGTCATAGGTATAGTGACCAATTAAATGTCCGTATTCAAATATGCCACCCGCTGATTGGCTCCGACTCGCTCATGTATGACGTCAGCATTCACAAGGTTGCTGTGGAACCACTTTACGATGCATGGATTCAACGGAATCTGTTGTATAGACCCAACGTAACTATAGTCTCATACGGTATCGACTTCACCACCACCTTCATGCACCGTATTTCAACGAACTTCTTTAGATTTCTGGTGTTCTTTCGCACATTTGTAAATGCGTTCTTCCGCTAAGAAGGGGTGCACAAGTCTCAATAGCCTTGGGCAGGAATCTACTCACCCCCCCCCCCCCCCCACACCGCTGTGTTATGAATTTCCAGGTGTCAACCCAGGGTCATAATGTTTCGCAACCATGGCGTGGAAGGAACTATAGATAACTAGAAACTTAAGTTGGTACTACTGGACAGTATAATAATTCGTATGAGACTATTTAAAATGGGTAAACTTGATTGACGAATTGATCATTGAAATACAAGACAAGTGACTTGGATAGTGTAGAGTTCTCCACGACAAGACACAGTTTGATATTATTATTATTATCATTGTAAACCAATTGTATTTTATTATGTAAGTACTCTTTAAAGAGAAGAATATAGTTTTGATACATCAATACCTAATATTGTGTTATTCTATTATCTTATTCCTTGAGTCTCGTGAAGTGGTCCGTATCATAGTCGGCCCCTACTCCTAGGGGCGCCCGTTGTTGCTATAGATGTTTGTCTACATGGGAAATAACATGCATAAAACTATTACTTAGCATTAGCAACAACGGGCGCCCCTATAGGTAGGGGACACTATCCATGAATCGCAACCTCTGTATCCATTATTTCCTGTTTCTGACAATCACTTCGTTTCTATGAATCAATACATAGGCTATGCTAGGGATATTTACTTTTAAAATTTAATGCGATCGCTCGTATTTCGCTCCCCGTTTATACTCATTTATTCCCAAAGTCACATTCATATTTTTGGATCCCATATTTCGCTGTTTGCACCCGTATGGACATGGTTTCAAAACGGGAAAGCAAGTTAATAATTTTCTTAGAAAATAAAAAAAAGTTTAAATTATCACATATTTTTGCTTCTTTATCCCCAATCCTTAAGACAAAATATATTTTTTCTTTGGTTTTGAACATGTTTATAAGACCCTTTTTAAGGTTCCCTCTATTTTAGTGTACTTTCATGGATATTTAAAGAAAACTAAAAAAGCGGAAGGAACCGCGTTGGTACCTTAAATAATAAATATATAACAACTCGAACTGTTCTATACACAAAGCATTGCAATTATGTATGTTATGTAATGTTTATATGTTGTAGTGTTTATTGCGTTGCGCAGATGGTTTTCGAGTTGGAAACATCTTTAACTCATACAAGATTTAAATTGTGCCTTTTTATAAATCCAAAAAGTAATCAATAATGTAAAATGTAATGATAATCACAATATTATGATAAGCCAAGCACATAGACACATACATAGTACATACACAGAGCAAGCGCCGATAGCAGTATAGGCGGTAACTGGTAGGGAAATGGCTTGATACCTGGCATCGTTTATTACATAATCCGAGACAACACCGTGTACCGTACGCCGATAGCAGTATACCGCTGAGCCACTTCTATTGGTTTATAATATTACGATCATACGGGTCAAGTATTATAGTTTTAGCACAGATAACTGGTTATCCGTGGTTTTAGGATCGTATGATGACGACACGCAGGGTGAAGCTATCAAAGGTCAGGAACACCAACTACATAACGAAATAAACCCCAACAGTAATGTTTTTATATTGTTTAAACGTCAATAAAGTGGGCTATATTATTGTAGAACAATCATAAACAATCGAGCCGATCAGGTCATCGTTATTTATTATTCATCAGTTTGCGTGTGGTACCACTGCTTCTGAAAACCGCCGGCTTCAAACGGTTCTATACTTGTTCCATGGCGAAACCCATCATTACCAGACATATAACATTATTACTTTTGAATACACCGCGTATTATTTGTATGAACTAAAATAATAACATGTTAGCCGTTACCAAGTAATAAAGTAAATAGTTTTTACCATCTGTTCATGGTATTCATTTCTGTATTTGATAATCAATAACCGGTATTGAACGGGAAGCAAACATAACTGAATCAGCAATTCAATGAATCAGTCAAGTTTTAGAATTAATCCTAAACAATTAGTTGCAAAGTCGGTTAACAGAGGCAGTGACGGAGACAAAAGTGTTCAAAGTTTGTATTGAAGTCAACCATACAACGCAGCGACAGTCATAGACATAATAGAAGGTGCCAGTTCGCGTGCGGCCTATCCTATTATATAGGGAGGGAAGGATTTCCGCATTATCATGAACAAAGCTGCAAGGAAATTGGTCTTTTTTAATTGACTATTTAGTAATTAATTTCACAACATTATATTATTGTATTACATTTCGCAAATAGTGTTATTAATGTCGGAGTGTCGGTACTATTTTAAATCAAACGAAATTAATTCTTACTACTTGAGTGAATGAATATTTTCACGTGACGGGCCCTGGATGGTTCAGCCCTAGACTGAGACGGCTCCCCCTCGCTCCTCCTTCTGAGCACCAATTCAGTTTCTCTCGTTTATTCACACTGATTCTGTTGTAGCAGGTTCAAGCCCCATTCATCCCCACATTCATTTTGTATTATCACCCCAGTCCTCGGGCTTACGCGTTTTGCCTCTGTATTCTTTCATCTGCTCTAACGGGCCCAGCCCGGGAGAGCGTTCCAGCAAAGTACAATGCTGAAATATTGTATCTAGTAAGTAAGTAAGTAAGTAAGAAATTATTCGTTTTGACTGTAGTTGTGTTTAAGAAAAAAATAAAAGTGTTATATTTCAGGCATACCGAATATGATACAATTTGATTTAGATAAAGAACGATAAATTGCGGACAATAAATGTTCATGCAAATAAAAACTAAGTCGTTATTCAGGTACAGAATTGCAACCGACGCCAAGCTCAGAAAGAACAAATACCAAAATGATGAAATAAGACATTCATGTTAATAGTATAGGCCTACATCTTTGGAGGTGTATTGTGGTACTATATAACCTCTTGCAGCGTTTTCATGTCAGTTTCGATGTCGGCCAAGAACTATTAGGCTGCTCTTACCTGAGACTGGACATAACAACGGCCTGCTTACAACTACGTACTAGGTACTTGTTCACTAGCTACTAACGTCTGACAGCTCTGAGCATACCCGTTTCGAACTAGGTCCACCCGGATTATACTGCACTTACTCAAGACTGCAACGGGACTTAAAGTGATTCTGGCTTGCTAAATACTACCTAGTATCGATCAGCCTACTAGCTACTAACCTCTGTCAACTTTGAACAAGGCCCCTTCAATGAAGTTCTACCATGTCAACAGTAAAATAAAATGAAGCGTTTTAATAAATGAGGAAATATTCAATACCCAGACAATTTCTTTGGATAAAATAACCAAAGTACAGTTCGAGGCCTGCAAGTTATAACGCCACCCGCCACGCCACTGAGTTACACTGCGAGTCCGAGCCACAACACATGGAAGTGAGTCACCGCCATCTCCAAGCAAGCATCTTGTGTTGCAAGTACTTATCCTACCTGTGTGAAAATAAATAAATACAAAAATTAACAAAAAATTAAATAAATACATAAATTAATTACTTAATTTCAATTTATAGTTGACACAACTAACTTATAACTGTTATAACTTATTATAACAACTGATTTTCAGTGGGGGATATCTATACCATTTATTATGTGCTTCGTTGCAATGACAGCTCCGAAGTCACCGTTTAAGTATACAACATTATCATAGTAATAATAATAACCTTTATTTGGCCTCTGCACCCAAAGCTGTTGTCACGTGACACATAATAATAGATTAAAGGTACGATCCAAAGTGAAAACACCCAAGCCCGAACTGGGAATCGAACCGGACCTACTGCATTAAAAGCAGAAATAGCCCACTACCAAAACAGTAGCACTTCAAAGAAATCAGAAAGAACGGTCAGTATACGAATAAATTAAAGTGTTCTGTTATTCTCAAATACAAGAGTAATGTTCGTATCGTTGTCGTATGTTGAGCAGAGTGACATCACACTCACTACAACAACCACAACACGTTAAAGTCGATCGATGAAGTGAACTACCCATTCAATACAACAACTAAACTATTCAAATTAAAGTGGACATGAAAAAATACTTTTTTTTATTCTAAATTATGAATTTCAAAAATTATTACATGTGAGTAGCATTTAATACTGAACTTCTTGAAATTATATATTTTTTTTATTAATAAAGTATATTTATAGTTTCTAATTTGAGTAGATTTGAGGTAAAATTGACACACCAGCGCAAATATCTCGAAAACGGATCCCGTTCGCCCATCTGTTTTACACGTATTCATGTTAGTCATGAAGTTATCTACGTTTAAAACGCTTATTTTGTTAAATATATTACTTTTTGAAGGTGCTACGCAAAGTTATACGATTGAAAGTGTAGGTTTTTGTTCAGCTACAATGAAGATAGGGAATTCCAACGCATTTCAACACTCAATAAATAAAAAAACTAATACCGTTAGGTGCATATTTTTTTCTACAATATTCACAAGCTCAATCTCAACTTTCTATAATATTACATGTGCAGTTATCATCGATCGACTTTAAGCAGGCGGTGGTGTTGAGGCCTCCCCCCCCCCCCCTCTTCGAACTCACCCACTACGCTCTTCGATGAGCGAAACAACGGGCAACTGGTAAAAAAAAGCTTTGACTTCGATAAAACATCTCAAATATAAAATCGAGTGTTAATTCTGGCATAGTCACGTCAGATTTTTTGCCAAGCATGTCGAAAGAATTTGCCTGTGCTCGTAGCCAAAGTTGGTAATACCACTTTCTCCAAAATGAGTGTTTCGATGTTAAAGAATGACCCATTGAGGCTGTTCTTTTATAAAACCATACCTTTGTTTTGATAAACAATTACAAGTGTTGAGATCTAGTTCGAGGCAAAGTGGAACCAGAGCTTTGGTCAAGCAAGACCGACGAAGAAAATATCTTGAGTATGCGAAACAGACAAGCTATAAAAGAAGATAGATAATTTTCAAGTTCCTCCAAAATGAGAGTGTTTCAAAGTATATTTGACCGGTACCCATCGGAGACTATGGATTATGTTGTGCGCCTCTTCCTATTCGTTGGTGTTTGGCCTTTAGTTCCCGGTGAAAAGCACATCTACCTTCGCTTAATCCAAATAATGCCCTTTTTCGGCTTGGTCTGCTGCGCCCTACATTTCATATTGATACTCTACAACATTTCAAGCAAACTCGACAACCTGATGTTGCTCTCGGAGGATATCGTCATCACCATCTACTTGGCGAAGACGGTGATGCGGCTCGCGATTGGCGCCTTCAAGAAGCCCCTATTGGTCGACGTGGTCCACCGCCTCAACGCCTTCACGCACTCCTACAACGACCCGGCAGAACACGACTTGTTCAAGCGGTACAGTAGACGCGCGCAATGGTTCGCGACCTCGTACTCCTTCACTCGCTTCTTCCTCAACTTTGTCTTCACCATAGAACCGCTGGTCGACGGAGTCAAGATGTTTCCGGGACACACAAAGTTTCCAATACCAAACTCCTTTGACTCCCCTCAGTACGAGTGTCTCTACGTCATCAGCATCTTCATGAGTCTCGTGTTCAGTGGGGCGATCGCCGCAGGCGATGTCTTCTTCGTGTCTGCTCTGATATTCCTGACTCTCAACTACAAGATCTTGCAACATAAGCTGGAGTGTTCACGTGAATGTGCTTGCAAGAAGGTTCTAGCAGACGAACAGAGCGATCTCGAAGACATTGTAGAAACCATGGATGAATCTTGCGTCGTCTCCATGGATGCCCTGCAAGATCGAGCTACTATTGAAGTTGTAGCAGCTCGGCAGCAGCTCCCAGCACCTCAACAGATGAATGTCACTGACATCTTGACCACAGCGAAGATGTTACCTGAAGCCCCTGCCAATCGAGATGGATCAGATCATATCTTGAATAAGATCTTCTCGAAGTTTGGTAGATTTCGAAAGAATGCCAGACGAGCTCGAAGGATCGTGACCGATACGAGACCTGTGTTGACGTCACGTCAACGACGAGGTAGACTGATGAAGCAGAACAATTCTATGGCAAGGGACATCAACCTCGAGATGGATCGACATCTGGATGAATGTATCCAATATCATCTGGATCTCAATAGGTAAGAGCAACTTGGCATAATGTAATTATAAAGTAACAACACTGAGTCTGGCAAACAAACCAAGCTCTTCAATTAGTGGGAATGACTTTGAGTTGTTTTATTACAGGTTTACGGATCATATACAAGAAGAAGTGACACACCTGTTGTTCTTCGAAATGGTCGTCGGGGCTTTAGTGATCTGCATCTATCTTTTACAGCTATCGCAGGTAAGACCCCGTCCCCTCGTATTCTCCCGTCTCGATAGTGTAGCCTACCTTTCGCGTTTCCTCTCAATTTAAAATGATGCTATTATATTTTTACTTTTTTCTTTTGACCATGTTAGTTATAATATTATTGCAAAGTCTCAAAGTAGCGAAAGTGTTATATCTTTACATTTCTTGACACTAATTAATTTATGCATTCAAAACTGTCTTAGGGGGCGCTAACACTAAAAAAGCTGGTTACCTGTGCCAACCATCGCTGACTACGTCACTCTGCTTTCAAGCTAAGACATGTACAGTAGAAGCATTGAGTTTATTAGTGTAGGGTAGAAGCATGTTCAAGCTTGTCAGCATTGTTGATCTGCACAGTTTACCTCAATAAAATTGATAAAACATGACCTGTTCTTTACCCGCCTGCCCGCGCCGGTTACCAGTAAGTGAGTAAACTGCTTTCTTTGTGTCTGCGCGCCCTTACGAGTAAAGCTTTTCTCCCTGTTTTCCCCCGTGGTAGGATCTGAGCCAGAGTAACTCTGCCAAACGTGAGAGGCGACGAAATGTGGTCCTCAAATTCCTCTTTACACCCATTAACCCCATCTATTTCGCCCTTCTTACTTGTCCCTTTCCTACAATGTCATATGACCAAGTTGTCGATTACATCGTTAAATACAAAATAATAATGATGATAATAATAATTTACTAATGTTGTTGATGATTGTTCGAGACATTTAAACTCTGCAATGTGTTTCAAGTACATCGATCTACGCAAAGAAAATAACAATTGTGCATAACGACCATGGTTTTTTTTCATTCGCTTGCGTGGATGTAGTACTTTGTTAACTGAAAGCCGTCTTATACGGCTCAACTAACTAGTTACTAGTGAATGCTTCAACGTGCTTTAATTGTATCCTCCACTCCCAACCATGGGCCGGATTATGACATTTGGCGCCCATAGGCTTAAAAGTAGACCCCCCCCCCCCCCCCCCCTCTAAATTCAACATGTTAAAAAACATGCATGCATTTTAGGTAAAAAAAAAGTAGGCAACTAATACATTGCAACTCACCAAATTGTATAATTTCACCGGCCCCAGTCTCGCCCGTTGAAAAGTTGGGAGTTACACGCCTCGGCCCTCAGCGCATTTTGGCGCCGATATGAGGGGGGGGGGGGGGCGTTTTGGCGCCCCCTAAAATGTCGGCGCCCTAGGCTCCATCCTAGTTAGCCTTGCCTTAATACAGCCCTGCTCCAAGAGAACAACACTTAATAGAGGTTAGACGTCAGATAATTAATAACATTGATACGTGTTATGCAGCAAATACTTACATAATATTATTATACTAACAAGCCATCCGTAATAGTGGATGTTGATGTTGTGTTTGAGTGGCCGATTGCTTTATAATATTACAAGAGTCAAGAGTATATTATATACGTACGAGCCTCATCGTAAGAAGTCGCATACCGATCTCACACCCTTATCGACTGCCCCTTTCATGCGCGCAGCTTTAACGAAACTCAACATATTCCTGGAGTTTCAAACATTCTTAGATAGCGTCTTTCGTTTATTGATTGCACAAGCCTTATTTGTCCCACCTGCTGTTTCAGGTAGCCAACCGAAGATAGTAAAATGATCCCTAGTAATAAGTCTGTTTCAATTAGATGACAGAAACTAGAGAACCATTAAAGGCCTACTCGGTGATTTTGTAAAGTCTGTCCGCTCATAGTAGAAACGAAACGTTTAGAGCTTAATTGCCCATGATTGTGTATTGAACTATTATAATTGACTTGTAAACCAAGATTTACTGAAAAAACACGGTTGCCAATTTTATAATAACAGAAGTCGAAATAATTTCACCCTTTGAAAGACGAGGAGTTGCACGGAAATGACAACAGTGCGCTAGACAAACATTGGTCACTAGCTCTGAACGTTTCGCTTCGTTCTTCTCGTCAACTGCTCGGCAGGCCAGGTTAGTGGAGGAACCTATATGACTGGTCAAAGTAACACCATCCTTTCGGATGGGACGTTAAGCTGATGGTCCCCTTGGTACTTTTCGACAGGAGTAGGCTACGTGCCGGCACCAGGCTTCCCCCCCTCCCTTCCTCATTATCATTCACCAATTATCACTCATCAGGCTAAAGAGTGCATTGTGCCCTACACTGCTCTTAATTACAATAAAGTAAAGTAAAGTTTACACTATGAGGGACATCTTTCTTCTCTATTCTAGGCCCGTTGCTCTCTGTTCTAGCCCCCATTGCACTCTGTTCTAGCCCCCGTTGCTCTCTTTTCTAGCCCCCGTTGCTCTCTGTTCTAGCCCTGTTGCTCTCTGTTCTAGCCCCCATTGTTCACTGTTCTAGGCCCCGTTGCTCTCTGTTCTAGCCCCCATTGCTCTCTGTTCTAGCCCCCCCTGTTCTCTGTTCTAGGCCCCGTTGCTCTCTGTTCTAGCCCCCATTGCTCTCTGTTCTAGCCCCCGTTGTTCTCTGTTCTAGGCCCGTTGCTCTCTGTTCTAGCACCATTGTTCTCTGTTCTAGGCCCAGTTGCTCTCTGTTCTAGCCTCCGTTGCTCTCTGTTCTAGCCCCCGTTGCTCTCTGTTCTAGCCCTGTTGCTCTCTGTTCTAGCCCCCATTGCTCTCTGTTCTAGGCCCGTTGTTCTCTGTTCTAGCCCCCATTGCTCTCTGTTCTAGCCCCCGTTGCTCTCTGTTCTAGCCCTCGTTGCTCTCTGTTCTAGCCCTGTTGCTCACTGTTCTAGCCCCCGTCGCTCTTTCTTCCGTTGCGCTCTGTTCTAGCCCCCGTTGCTCTCTGTTCTAGCCCCCGTTGCTCTCGGTTCTAGGCCCGGTTGCTCTATGTTCTAGCCTCCATTGCTCTCTGTTCTAAACCCGTCGCTCTCTGTTCTAGCCCTGTTGCTCTCTGTTCTAGCCCCCATTGCTCTCTGTTCTAAACCCGTCGCTCTCTGTTCTAGGCCCCGTTGCTCTCCATCAAGTTCGCCGTCCGCTTCAGTTACCTGATGGTCAATGTGGTCAGCATCTTCGCGCTCTGCTGGGCGGCCAACGAGCTCAGTGTAGAGGTAACTCAGTGTAGAGGTGACTCACACAGTGTAGAGGTAACTCACTCAGTGTAGAGGTAACTCACTGAGTGTAGAGGTGACTCAGTGTAGAGGTGACTCACTCAGTGTAGAGGTGACATCACTCAGTGTAGAGGTGACTCACCCAGTGTAGAGGTGACTCACTCAGTGTAGAGGTAACTCAGTGTAGAGGTGACTCACTCAGTGTAGAGGTGACTCAGTGTAGAGGTGACTCACTCAGTGTAGAGGTTACTCACTCAGTGTAGAGGTAACTCAGTGTAGAGGTGACTCACTCAGTGTAGAGGTCACTCACTCAGTGTAGAGGTGACTCACTCAGTGTAGAGGTGACTCACTCAGTGTAGAGGTGACTCACTCAGTGTAGAGGTGACTCAGTGTAGAGGTGACGCACTCAGTGTAGAGGTAACTCACTCAGTGTAGAGGTGACTCACTCAGTGTAGAGGTGACTCAGTGTAGAGATGACTCACTCAGTGAAGAGGTGATGCACTCAGTGCAGAGGTGACGCACTCAGTGTAGAGGTGACTCAGTGTAGAGGTGACTCAGTGTAGAGGTGACTCAGTGTAGAGGTGACTCAGTGTAGAGGTGACTCACTCAGTGTAGAGATGACTTACTCAGTGTAGAGGTGATGCACTCAGTGAAGAGGTGACTCAGTGTAGAGGTGACTCAGTGTAGAGGTGACTCACTCAGTGTAGAGATGACTTACTCAGTGTAGAGGTGATGCACTCAGTCTAGAGGTGACTCAGTGTAGAGGTGACTCACTCAGTGTAGAGATGACTCACTCAGTGTAGAGATGACTTACTCAGTGTAGAGGTGATGCACTCAGTGTAGAGGTGACTCAGTGTAGAGGTGACTCAGTGTAGAGGTGACTCACTCAGTGTAGAGATGACTCACTCAGTGTAGAGGTGACTCACTCCGTGTAGAGGTGATGCACTCAGTGTAGAGGTGACTCAGTGTAGAGGTTACTCACTCAGTGTAGAGGTTACTCACTCAGTGTAGAGGTGACTCACTCAGTGTAGAGGTGACTCACTCAGTGTAGAGGTGATGCACTCAGTATAGAGGTGACTCAGTGTAGAGGTGATGCACTCAGTGTAGAGGTGACTCAGTGTAGAGGTGATGCACTCAGTGTAGAGGTGATTCACTCAGTGTAGAGGTGATTCACTCAGAGTAGAGGTGATTCACTCAGTGTAGAGGTGACTCACTCAGTGTAGAGGTGACTCACTCAGTGTAGAGGTGACTCACTTAGTGTAGAGGTGACTCAGTGTAGAGGTGACTCACTCAGTGTAGAGGTGACTCACTCAGTGTAGAGGTGACTCACTCAGTGTAGAGGTGATGCACTCAGTGTAGAGGTGACTCAGTGTAGAGGTGACTCAGTGTAGAGGTGACTTACTCAGTGTAGAGATGACTCACTCAGTGTAGAGGTGACTCACTTAGTGTAGAGGTGATGCACTCAGTGTAGAGGTGACTTAGTGTAGAGGTGATGCACTCAGTGTAGAGGTGACTCAGTGTAGATATGATGCACTCAGTGTAGAGGTGACTCAGTGTAGAGGTGATGCACTCAGTGTAGAGGTGACTCAGTGTAGAGGTGATGCACTCAGTGTAGAGGTGACTCAGTGTAGAGGTGATGCACTCAGTGTAGAGGTGACTCAGTGTAGAGGTGATGCACTCAGTGTAGAGGTGACTCAGTGTAGAGGTGATGCACTCAGTGTAGAGGTGACTCAGTGTAGAGGTGATGCACTCAGTGTAGAGGTGATTCAGTGTAGAGGTGATGCACTCAGTGTAGAGGTGACTCAGTGTAGAGGTGATGCACTCAGTGTAGAGGTGACTCAGTGTAGAGGTGATGCACTCAGTGTAGAGGTGACTCAGTGTAGAGGTGATGCACTCAGTGTAGAGGTGACTCAGTGTAGAGGTGATGCACTCAGTGTAGAGGTGACTCAGTGTAGAGGTGATGCACTCAGTGTAGAGGTGACTCAGTGTAGAGGTGATGCACTCAGTGTAGAGGTTATTCAGTGTAGAGGTGACTCAGTGTAGAGGTGATGCACTCAGTGTAGAGGTGACTCAGTGTAGAGGTGATGCACTCAGTGTAGAGGTGACTCAGTGTAGAGGTGATGCACTCAGTGTAGAGGTGATTCACTCAGTGTAGAGGTGACTCACTTAGTGTAGAGGTGATGCACTCAGTGTAGAGGTGACTTAGTGTAGAGGTGATGCACTCAGTGTAGAGGTGACTCAGTGTAGATATGATGCACTCAGTGTAGAGGTGACTCAGTGTAGAGGTGATGCACTCAGTGTAGAGGTGACTCAGTGTAGAGGTGATGCACTCAGTGTAGAGGTGACTCAGTGTAGAGGTGATGCACTCAGTGTAGAGGTGACTCAGTGTAGAGGTGATGCACTCAGTGTAGAGGTGACTCAGTGTAGAGGTGATGCACTCAGTGTAGAGGTGACTCAGTGTAGAGGTGATGCACTCAGTGTAGAGGTGATTCAGTGTAGAGGTGATGCACTCAGTGTAGAGGTGACTCAGTGTAGAGGTGATGCACTCAGTGTAGAGGTGACTCAGTGTAGAGGTGATGCACTCAGTGTAGAGGTGACTCAGTGTAGAGGTGATGCACTCAGTGTAGAGGTGACTCAGTGTAGAGGTGATGCACTCAGTGTAGAGGTGACTCAGTGTAGAGGTGATGCACTCAGTGTAGAGGTGACTCAGTGTAGAGGTGATGCACTCAGTGTAGAGGTTATTCAGTGTAGAGGTGACTCAGTGTAGAGGTGATGCACTCAGTGTAGAGGTGACTCAGTGTAGAGGTGATGCACTCAGTGTAGAGGTGACTCAGTGTAGAGGTGATGCACTCAGTGTAGAGGTGATTCACTCAGTGTAGAGGTGATTCACTCAGAGTAGAGGTGATTCACTCAGTGTAGAGGTGACTCACTCAGTGTAGAGGTGACTCACTCAGTGTAGAGGTGACTCACTTAGTGTAGAGGTGACTCAGTGTAGAGGTGACTCACTCAGTGTAGAGGTGACTCACTCAGTGTAGAGGTGACTCACTCAGTGTAGAGGTGATGCACTCAGTGTAGAGGTGACTCAGTGTAGAGGTGACTCAGTGTAGAGGTGACTTACTCAGTGTAGAGATGACTCACTCAGTGTAGAGGTGACTCACTTAGTGTAGAGGTGATGCACTCAGTGTAGAGGTGACTTAGTGTAGAGGTGATGCACTCAGTGTAGAGGTGACTCAGTGTAGATATGATGCACTCAGTGTAGAGGTGACTCAGTGTAGAGGTGATGCACTCAGTGTAGAGGTGACTCAGTGTAGAGGTGATGCACTCAGTGTAGAGGTGACTCAGTGTAGAGGTGATGCACTCAGTGTAGAGGTGACTCAGTGTAGAGGTGATGCACTCAGTGTAGAGGTGACTCAGTGTAGAGGTGATGCACTCAGTGTAGAGGTGACTCAGTGTAGAGGTGATGCACTCAGTGTAGAGGTGATTCAGTGTAGAGGTGATGCACTCAGTGTAGAGGTGACTCAGTGTAGAGGTGATGCACTCAGTGTAGAGGTGACTCAGTGTAGAGGTGATGCACTCAGTGTAGAGGTGACTCAGTGTAGAGGTGATGCACTCAGTGTAGAGGTGACTCAGTGTAGAGGTGATGCACTCAGTGTAGAGGTGACTCAGTGTAGAGGTGATGCACTCAGTGTAGAGGTGACTCAGTGTAGAGGTGATGCACTCAGTGTAGAGGTTATTCAGTGTAGAGGTGACTCAGTGTAGAGGTGATGCACTCAGTGTAGAGGTGACTCAGTGTAGAGGTGATGCACTCAGTGTAGAGGTGACTCAGTGTAGAGGTGATGCACTCAGTGTAGAGGTGATTCACTCAGTGTAGAGGTGACTCACTTAGTGTAGAGGTGATGCACTCAGTGTAGAGGTGACTTAGTGTAGAGGTGATGCACTCAGTGTAGAGGTGACTCAGTGTAGATATGATGCACTCAGTGTAGAGGTGACTCAGTGTAGAGGTGATGCACTCAGTGTAGAGGTGACTCAGTGTAGAGGTGATGCACTCAGTGTAGAGGTGACTCAGTGTAGAGGTGATGCACTCAGTGTAGAGGTGACTCAGTGTAGAGGTGATGCACTCAGTGTAGAGGTGACTCAGTGTAGAGGTGATGCACTCAGTGTAGAGGTGACTCAGTGTAGAGGTGATGCACTCAGTGTAGAGGTGATTCAGTGTAGAGGTGATGCACTCAGTGTAGAGGTGACTCAGTGTAGAGGTGATGCACTCAGTGTAGAGGTGACTCAGTGTAGAGGTGATGCACTCAGTGTAGAGGTGAATCAGTGTAGAGGTGATGCACTCAGTGTAGAGGTGACTCAGTGTAGAGGTGATGCACTCAGTGTAGAGGTGACTCAGTGTAGAGGTGATGCACTCAGTGTAGAGGTGACTCAGTGTAGAGGTGATGCACTCAGTGTAGAGGTTATTCAGTGTAGAGGTGACTCAGTGTAGAGGTGATGCACTCAGTGTAGAGGTGACTCAGTGTAGAGGTGATGCACTCAGTGTAGAGGTGACTCAGTGTAGAGGTGATGCACTCAGTGTAGAGGTGACTCAGTGTAGAGGTGATGCACTCAGTGTAGAGGTGATTCACTCAGTGTAGAGGTGACTCAGTGTAGAGGTGATGCACTCAGTGTAGAGGTGACTCAGTGTAGAGGTGATGCACTCAGTGTAGAGGTGACTCAGTGTAGAGGTGATGCACTCAGTGTAGAGGTGATTCACTCAGTGTAGAGGTGACTCACTTAGTGTAGAGGTGATTCACTTGCTCTCCCCCACGTGACGTCACAGCGGCCATGATTGTGACCAGGTCGTCCGAGGCGAGTACAATTGTTACTCGGGCGGGCCAAGTCTTTCATTCACCCGCCCGATGGACGACTTTTGTTAGACAAACATAAATCCCTCCAAAAAATGCGATACCTCATTACCACAAGCTACAAAATAAAAGCTGTGTTCTTGACATCAATAACTTGTCTTATACTTAGAGCAACTAGGTCAAAACAGTGTTCTTCAACTTGGCAACCCTGGGGACAAGTTACAAAGTGAGGCGTTGATACAGGTTAGAAGATAAGAAAATGGTAGGACTAAAAAGTAAAAGAAATAAAGTAAATAAATATTATTCAAATTTTTTACATACGCATAGTTAATAATTTAAAAACTAAACATAAGTAATAAAAAATCTCAAATTACACCACATACCAATTTATTTAAAAAACATACTTAATTGTAAGGAACTGGACTTCTGTGTTCTACCAACACCCACAACTTGCTTCAATAGTTTCTCCATGGCAACGTCAAAGTTTGATCACAAATGTGGCCGCCACGCCGCAGGTGTGAGTGTGACGTAATTTAGGTGCAATTAACCTATGAATATGACAGACATTGAAGCTTCACTTTTGGTCTAACAGGTTATATGACGTCACTACATTGTCGCCTGTACAGGTGCGCTCACAAAGACATCTGGTTACCCGCTCACTGGTAACCGGCGCAGGAAAACGGGTTTATTTCATACAGGAAAACGGAACGCTGGCAAGCTGGAACTTGTGGCTGCACTTAGAGGCATGGTTACATTCCTTACTTACTTACTTTATTGTAATTAAGGCCAGTGTAGGGCACAATACCCTCTTTAGCCTGACGAGTGATGATTGATGAATGATAATGAGGAAGGGAGGAGGGGAAGCCTGGTACCGGCACGTAGCCTACTTCTGTCAAAAAGTACCAAGGGGACCATCGTCTATATGTACCATCCGAAAGGACGGTGGAACTTTGACCAGCCATACAGGTTCCTCCACTGACCTGGACTGCCGAGCAGTTGACGAGAAGAACATGGTAACATACATTACGTACTAATAGAGGTGGCTCAGCGGTAAGACGCGATACTCTAATTCGGGAGGTCGCCGGCTCGATTCCGGCCACCGGCAGTCCTGACTAGAAGGTTTTTTCCAGGTTTTCCCAGTCGTAAAAGCGAATGCTGGGATAGAGTCATACTAGCAGCCCTAGAGCATTTCCTCCCAACTATCAAAACAACCTAACATACCTAGTTAAACACCTGAAGAGGGGCACATCAGGTAGGCTAAAGCTGATGTGCACCCTATGACAGGGATTCATACGAAAAATTATTACAGATTAAATATTCATTATGTAGTTCAGCGCAAGTAACCAGCTTTCTTTGTGCGCGCACCCTTATGAGGGGCCATAGCCATACCGGGTGCCAAACAGGCGCGTGATTGGTTGTTTATTGTTAAAAAAAAAAAAGTAAAAAAAAAATTCAGTTGGAGTAAAACTGTTCTATAAACTTGGTTTCCTATCCATAACGTCTCGGCCATCATTTTTGTGGTTCACATATCGGGATGTTAAACCTCTCATATTCCGTGGTAAACATATTCTTATTTTATTGCCAGCTCAAATATCGGCGTAGTGACGTCATGTGAATATGCCCTATACTGTGGATAGGAGTTGAGAGAAGGCATAAGGTGGAGGAACTAGGTAACGAGTAACTGTGGCACAGGGGGTGTGGCAGAAGGGGCGGTGCTTCAGCCCAACCAAAAGCCTCCCTTGGATATTCCAACTGTCACGTGTTTCAGAGCTGTCTGGTGAGCGACGCGATGTACTTCAGCGACTGTCACGTGTTTCAGAGCTCTCTGGTGAGCGACGCGATGTACTTCAGCGACTGTCACGTGTTTCAGAGCTCTCTGGTGAGCGACGCGATGTACTTCAGTGACTGTCACGTGTTTCAGAGCTCTCTGGTGAGTGACGCGATGTACTTCAGTGACTGTCACGTATTTCAGAGCTCTCTGGTGAGTGACGCGATGTACTTCAGCGACTGTCACGTGTTTCAGAGCTCTCTGGTGAGCGACGCGATGTACTTCAGCGACTGTCATGTGTTTCAGAGCTCTCTGGTGAGTGACGCGATGTACTTCAGCGACTGTCACGTGTTTCAGAGCTGTCTGGTGAGCGACGCGATGTACTTCAGCGACTGTCACGTGTTTCAGAGCTCTCTGGTGAGCGACGCGATGTACTTCAGCGACTGTCACGTGTTTCAGAGCTCTCTGGTGAGCGACGCGATGTACTTCAGCGACTGTCACGTGTTTCAGAGCTCTCTGGTGAGCGACGCGATGTACTTCAGCGACTGTCACGTGTTTCAGAGCTCTCTGGTGAGCGACGCGATGTACTTCAGCGACTGTCACGTGTTTCAGAGCTCCCTGGTGAGCGACGCGATGTACTTCAGCGACTGTCACGTGTTTCAGAGCTCCCTGGTGAGCGACGCGATGTACTTCAGCGACTGTCACGTGTTTCAGAGCTCTCTGGTGAGCGACGCGATGTACTTCAGCGACTGTCACGTGTTTCAGAGCTCTCTGGTGAGCGACGCGATGTACTTCAGCGACTGTCACGTGTTTCAGAGCTCTCTGGTGAGCGACGCGATGTACTTCAGCGACTGTCACGTGTTTCAGAGCTCTCTGGTGAGCGACGCGATGTACTTCAGCGACTGTCACGTGTTTCAGAGCTCTCTGGTGAGCGACGCGATGTACTTCAGTGACTATCACGTGTTTCAGAGCTCTCTGGTGAGCGACGCGATGTACTTCAGCGACTGGGTGGAGGCTTCAAGGGCATTCAAGGTCAAGATGAGGATCGTTATGTCTCGCTCCTTGAATCCCATCGTCATCAGTGGTGCATCGTTCCTGCCTTACAGTCTGGAGGCGTTCACTAACGTAAGTTATACCTGGTTGTTGCTGTCCAATGCATTGACTCATTTGACCGTGCCCCCACCACGCCTGGCAGCAGACGCGCTGATGTCACTACTATTATAAAAGGCATGAGAATGAGATGCCACTAGATTTAGGTTGGTAGTAGTCTCATGCGTCGCTTCACTATTACGTATACCATAACGACACAACTTGCAAGTTAACGCGACGGTTCATGTTTGGATTAAATACGATAATACAATACTATCGTATTATCGAATTGAATCCAAATGTAATGAATTTTGCATATTTTGTTTTGTTATCTGTAGACCCTTATAATATGTTTTGCGTATCCTCCAATAATTTCGATTAAAGATACGAACCGAAAGCCATAACAATTCTCTTGCGATGAATATTTGTCTGCAATGTTCACAATTATTATTTGTTTACAGATGATGAACTCCGCATACTCGTACTACAACGTAGCTTTGACGATGAAAGAGAAGAAATAGTTCCTTCAGCCTTGAGTGCAACTGTAACACGCGAGACACAAGAGAAGAAATAGTTCCTCCAGCCTTGAGTGCAACTGTAACACGCGAGACTCAAGAGAAGAAATAGTTCCTTCAGCCTTGAGTGCAACTGTAACACGCGAGACTCAAGAGAAGAAATAGTTCCTTCAGCCTTGAGTGCAACTGTAACACGCGAGACTCAAGAGAAGAAATAGTTCCTTCAGCCTTGAGTGCAACTGTAACACGCGAGACTCAAGAGAAGAAATAGTTCCTTCAGCCTTGAGTGCAACTGTAACACCTGAGTCACCGGTTCGATTCCCACCAAGATAATACTAACTGAAGTTGTGGGCGGGCTTTTCCTCAGCCATTGAGTCCTGTGTACAACAGTCATCGCACACTCCTTCACAATGTTCTAAACATCCTTACATACCTAGGAGACCCAGGAGACCAATATAGGCAGTGATGTTTTTAGTCAACTAATTTCTCTTAGACAAGTAGTAAGATTATTATCGAAATTGACCTACATGCAGAGCGATGTCATATCTACGCATGGTATTAAGTACGTTTGTGACAAGCCTGTTCAAAAATAATATACTCATGTTTGAGCTATGCAAATAACTTACTTTCGTCGAAAATATTCGGCGAAATAATACGGAGAATAAGTTCAAAAATGTGTACATTATTTTTGAATAGGTTGGTCACAAATGTACTTAGAACTATGCGTAGATATGACATCCCTCTACAAGTGAGTAAATATTTATAATAAATCCTAGTAGTAATTAGTTGACGACCAATACATCTGTAAAACTCTTACTGCCGAACATACACACTTGAGCCGCACCGAAGTTGGAAGAGTTTCGGTGTACGAGTATAGTAAGAAATAGTGCATGATTTGACAACAAATAATACACATGACGTGCAGCCTGCATGTATTGTTGCTTGATTGGCCAAGATGGTGGAAAAAAAATAGTATTGCAATGTAAAGAAAATATATCATATAACATTTATTCGTGCAATACAGCTTCAAGTAACAGGACAAATAGACATTCGCTTCGTGTCTTCGATGACCCCTTCGCTAAGTGTCTTAAATTAGACACGTTGGACATGAAAAATGCGGTTTTATTTAGAGTCATCTATCAGGAAATCATAACTTGAAGAGAAGTCGAGGTTCGATACTCGGAATGTTTACCAACAATCTGTGTCCTAACAATCGAGCATAGACTGGTTACCTTTATTGCGTTCCTTGTAGCTGTTGCTGTTGCCATAGAAAGCTTCGTTCACAGTTTCATTTCTACAGTATGTGAAATTTGAACGTCAGCCGAATTAGATCCATCACACTCGTTTTTAATAGTCGGGATTTGACTGGGTTAGTATATCTTAATATCGGATTATGCCACTCGGTGGGTCATTCGGTTAGGATCGAGGTCACCAAGAGCCGCTGGTTAGAATCCCCGGTAAGGCACGGGTTATATACACCGACAGAGGTGGCTCAGCGGTAAGACGCGAGACTCTAAATCGGGAGGTCGCCGGTTCGATTCCGGCCACCGGCAGTCCTGACTTCTATTTATGAATAACCTTACCCTCATTTCACGCAGTAGTTATGTTCTATTGAACGTAATATTTATGATGGACTGGTAAAATACACAATTCTATTGAAACTAAGACTAAAGGTTAATATGATGTTAAATAATTATATGTACTTTTCTGTGTTCATTTAATGTAGTCTCGATTTTATTTCAAATATAGCCACACAAAAAATCAAACGTTTTATATTGCAGTGACCCGTTCCGCTCCCACCTGAATCAACGTGATTAAACAAACTTTGTTAGTGCACAAACAATGCACTAACAATGCACTAATAATCCACACCAGAAAGTATGAACGCTTCTGATTTATGTGTGTGGGGGAAGGGGGCACGCCCCCCCCCGTTGCCCCCCCCCTCACACACATAAATGTGTGTCATAAACGTGCTCGTCAAGCTAGCTAAAATAAAACGTTACATCTCAAGAACTAAATATGCACAAACAAAATTAATTAGTGTGTGTAACGATGCACAGTCAATCAAGAAGATAACGATTGGTCCGTGATTTTATATTGAGGGGGTGGGGCCACTTGACGGACCCAATTTAAAATATAAGACCCCAGTAACCATCTGCACATAGTATTTCAAATATCTTTATGTGGTAACATTATAACTTTAAATAATATTGCGTTCTTTTTAGTAATTTAATACATCACTCTGAAACACAAATAGACATTCATAATTATAAAATGTAAAGCTACAACATTTTAATGTTTTAAATTAATTTTGATTAAGGCTCGACTTCATACACAGTCATACGTTCTTCTTCTATCTCGGGCACCGTGATGGGTACCCTCGCATTCTTGACCAACCCTACATCGAACCATTCCCAACAACTAACTATTTAACTAGTGTACATATTGTGTTGTGCCTCCTACTACTTGTCTCGTACAATCTTGAAACCAACTTGTAAGTACTCTCAATGTGTTCTGCATATTTCAAAATAAATTGCTTGATTGTTATTTATTTTAGTTCTCTCTATGTATACCAACAAAAACCGCATATTATTTAAAACCCGTATTGACATAGTTATATATTATATGTGAATAACAGTTTTTATAGCTAGCTTCTATGGGTTTATTATGATGTAACATAAGGAAGAAAGTAAAAAATACACCTGTCCAATAAGTGGTAGATCTATAGGATTGGCTTTACAAGAAGTCATAAAAGTCTTTTTCTGGTCTTAACTTTGAACCTCTTAAAAATTGTCTTGAAAATCCCGCCCAATATATCTGTGAAAAGATTTTTAAAACACCATTTGAATGTGCATTAGGCCTACTTCTTTGTTCATGTGACTTGGGTCTCGTTTCACAAGAGGTCCTAAGTTAGTCCGGTCTTAGAGTTAAGACCAGAAAAAGACTTATGGCCTCTTGTGAATCCGAGCCCAGAGTTTGATTCCCATCGGGGTCGGATTTTGTACTTATATTATTTTATACACATATGTACATTATATGTTTTGCCAGCTTTATGCACAATGTATGCAGATATAGCAATTGTAATACAATTTTGTCCTGACTGGGGATCGAACCTGGATCCTCCGGAGGATCGGTTTAATGTTCTCATATTGCCGTGGTGGTCACATTTGTGGAGTTTTGGCAACAGCGCTGTAGGAGTTTTGATCATTTGCTTCAGTTTAAATTGTATCGGAGAGTTCAACTTGTATTGCATTTTATATTCATAGGAAAGGTATACTTGTCACGAAAGAACCTTTCATATTCATAGGAAAGGTATACTTGTCCCGAAAGAACCTTTCATATTCATAGGAAAGGTATACTTGTCCCGAAAGAACCTTTCATATTCATAGGAAAGGTATACCCGTCCCGAAAGAACCTTTCATATTCATAGGAAAGGTATACTTATCCCGGAAGAACCTTCCATATTCATAGGAAAGGTATACCCGTCCCGAAAGAACCTTTCATATTCATAGGAAAGGTATACCCGTCCCGAAAGAACCTTTCATATTCATAGGAAAGGTATACTTATCCCGGAAGAACCTTCCATATTCATAGGAAAGGTATACCCGTCCCGAAAGAACCTTTCATATTCATAGGAAAGGTATACTTGTCCCGAAAGAACCTTTCATATTCATAGGAAAGGTATACTTATCCCGGAAGAACTTTGCCGGTTCGTTATAGACGAGTGAGTGGTGACCAATCAGAGATCGGTATTTTAAATTTGAAGCCTACTGGTTGGCCATGAATCACTTGTCTATGACGTCAGCATCGGCCCGGTTCTTGCGGGGGGACTGTAAGAATAGAATAGAATAGAATAGAATAGAATGTTTATTGTATAATTCAGATACGTTACATACATTGCTTGTTTTAAGCCACAGTAGGAAAACAATCTCCTGAGGTGTGGCCATTTATAGTAAGTAATCACTTATCCCTATCTTTATTTGGGTAGTAAATACAAGGAAAATTTTTAGTAACAACATAATGAACAACACCATATTTTAACATGTAAAACTTTTCAAAACCACTTGGTATTTTCGTAAATCAAGTATGAACCAGAAGTAGAACACTTGTAACCGGATTTGCCAGCAATATACCCACGCTTATAGTTGGCCAGGACATAGGGTTGGTCTAGCATACTGCTATCGGCGTAAGATAGGCATACAAGGTGTTGTCATCACGGATTTTGTAACAAACGATGCCAGGTATCAAGCCATTTCCCCACCACCTTACCACCTCCACCCGCTACCGGGCATGGGCCGAAGAAATATTTACCCCTTCCTGCCTTTCTTTGTCCTTCTTTCTGTTTTCCTTGCTTCAATATTTTGGAAGACATATATTTAAAAAAAAATACATCATTTGAAAATGCTATAATATACTTTATTAAAATACATCAATCAATGTACACAATATGGGTATCCATAGTTTTATGAAGCATACAACATTTCATAAGTTCTAGGCTACTGATGAAGTCAATTTTGTGGTCAGAAGTTTCGGAAGAATAAGGGCCGCTTCACCAACTTCTTAAACCCCGATTAGCCGGTGCGAACAAACATGGCGACTGCCAGGCATTTTGAATGCAATGTTTGTTGAAACCATGGTTACCAAACAAAGCTTACTAAAACGGAGGAGCAACGAAGTTGGTGAATTGGCTGCTATTAATGTCGGACGTAATACACATTTCTTCTGTTGGTGGGCTGGATAGGTCTGAAGTTCCCTGCCAGCTGCTCGCCCTCTTCGTTCAGAGCCACTCGGAACAGCGTCATCTGTAGGCATATAATAATAATAATCATGATAATAATAATAATAATAATAATAATAATAATAATAATAATAATAATAATAATAATAATAATAATAATAATAATAATAATAATAATAATAATAATAATAATAATAATAATAATAATAATAATAATAATAATAATAATAATAATAATAATAATAATAATAAATAATAATAATAACTTCTGACCACAAAATTGACTTCATCAGTATAATAATAATAATAATAATAATAATGATAATAATAATAATAATAATAATAATAATAATAATAATAATAATAATAATAATAATTTTTTTTTTATTAATATAATTACTTATTAATATACAATACACGTACAGAACAAAAAGCAACCACAAGCTTATGATGGCTTATCAGTGGTTTTGCACTTCTTAATACTGTCAGCCTCGATTACATACAGAACATAATATATATATTTAGATATATCTATATATATTATATATCTGCAAACGTATTTTTAAAAAAACAAAAAAACACTACGATAAACTCTTGCATCACAAAATCATAATGAACCTAAAATAAATAAGTCGTCACATAACTATTATAACATTACAAGGGGGCGTGGTCAGACACTCACCTGAGCGCTGGAGACCCTGCCGAGGTCCCGCCTGATGACGAAGGTCACGACCTCGCTGCAAGGGGGCGTGGTCAGAGACTCACCTGAGCGCTGGAGACCCTGCCGAGGTCCCGCCTGATGACGAAGGTCACGACCTCGCTGCAAGGGGGCGTGGTCAGAGACTCACCTGAGCGCTGGAGACCCTGCCGAGGTCCCGCCTGATGACGAAGGTCACGACCTCGCTGCAAGGGGGCGTGGTCAGAGACTCACCTGAGCGTTGGAGACCCTGCCGAGGTCCCGCCTGATGACGAAGGTCACGACCTCGCTGCAAGGGGGCGTGGCCACAGACTCACCTGAGCGCTGGAGACCCTGCCGAGGTCCCGCCTGATGACGAAGGTCACGACCTCGCTGGTAGGGGGCGTGGTCAGAGACTCACCTGAGCGCTGGATACCCTGCCAAGGTCCCGCCTGATGACGAAGGTCACGACCTCGCTGCAAGGGGGCGTGGTCAGAGACTCACCTGAGCGCTGGAGACACTGCCGAGGTCCCGCCTGATGACGAAGGTCACGACCTCGCTGCAAGGGGGCGTGGTCAGAGACTCACCTGAGCGCTGGAGACCCTGCCAAGGTCCCGCCTGATGACGAAGGTCACGACCTCGCTGCAAGGGGGCGTGGTCAGAGACTCACCTGAGCGCTGGAGTCCCTGCCGAGGTCCCGCCTGATGACGAAGATCACGACCTCGCTGCAAGGGGGCGTGGTCACAGACTCACCTGAGCGCTGGAGACCCTGCCAAGGTCCCGCCTGATGACGAAGGTCACGACCTCGCTGCAAGGGGGCGTGGCCAGAGACTCACCTGAGCGCTGGAGACCCTGCCAAGGTCCCGCCTGATGACGAAGGTCACGACCTCGCTGCAAGGGGGCGTGGTCACAGACTCACCTGAGCGCTGGATACCCTGCCAAGGTCCCGCCTGATGACGAAGGTCACGACCTCGCTGCAAGGGGGCGTGGTCAGAGACTCACCTGAGCGCTGGATACCCTGCCAAGGTCCCGCCTGATGACGAAGGTCACGACCTCGCTGCAAGGGGGCGTGGTCAGAGACTCACCTGAGCGCTGGAGACCCTGCCAAGGTCCCGCCTGATGACGAAGATCACGACCTCGCTGCAAGGGGGCGTGGTCAGAGACTCACCTGAGCGCTGGATACCCTGCCGAGGTCCCGCCTGATGACGAAGATCACGACCTCGCTGCAAGGGGGCGTGGTCAGATACCCACCTGAGCGCTGGAGACCCTGCCGAGGTCCCGCCTGATAACGAAGGTCACGACCTCGCTGCAAGGGGGCGTGGTCAGATACCCACCTGAGCGCTGGAGACCCTGCCGAGGTCCCGCCTGATAACGAAGGTCACGACCTCGCTGCAAGGGGGCGTGGTCAGAGACTCACCTGAGCGCTGGAGACCCTGCCGAGGTCCCGCCTGATGACGAAGATCACGACCTCGCTGCAAGGGGGCGTGGTCAGAGACTCACCTGAGCGCTGGATACCCTGCCAAGGTCCCGCCTGATGACGAAGATCACGACCTCGCTGCAAGGGGGCGTGGTCAGAGACTCACCTGAGCGCTGGATACCCTGCCGAGGTCCCGCCTGATGACGAAGATCACGACCTCGCTGCAAGGGGGCGTGGTCAGAGACTCACCTGAGCGCTGGAGACCCTGCCGAGGTCCCGCCTGATGACGAAGATCACGACCTCGCTGCAAGGGGGCGTGGTCAGAGACTCACCTGAGCGCTGGAGACCCTGCCGAGGTCCCGCCTGATGACGAAGATCACGACCTCGCTGCAAGGGGGCGTGGTCAGAGACTCACCTGAGCGCTGGATACCCTGCCAAGGTCCCACCTGATGACGAAGGTCACGACCTCGCTGCAAGGGGGCGTGGTCACAGACTCACCTGAGCGCTGGATACCCTGCCAAGGTCTCGCCTGATGACGAAGGTCACGACCTCGCTGCAAGGGGGCGTGGTCAGAGACTCACCTGAGCGCTGGATACCCTGCCAAGGTCCCGCCTGATGACGAAGGTCACGACCTCGCTGCAAGGGGGCGTGGTCAGACACTCACCTGAGCGCTGGAGACCCTGCCGAGGTCTCGCCTGATGACGAAGGTCACGACCTCGCTGCATTGGGGCGTGGTCAGAGACTCACCTGAGCGCTGGATACCCTGCCGAGGTCTCGCCTGATGACGAAGGTCACGACCTCGCTGCAAGGGGGCGTGGTCAGAGACTCACCTGAGCGCTGGAGACCCTGCCAAGATACCCGCCTGATGACGAAGATCACGACCTCGCTGCAAGGGGGCGTGGTCAGATACCCACCTGAGCGCTGGATACCCTGCCGAGGTCCCGCCTGATAACGAAGGTCACGACCTCGCTGCAAGGGGGCGTGGTCAGATACCCACCTGAGCGCTGGAGACCCTGCCGAGGTCCCGCCTGATGACGAAGGTCACGACCTCGCTGCAAGGGGGCGTGGTCAGAGAGTCACCTGAGCACTGGAGACCCTGCCGAGGTCCCGCCTGATGACGAAGGTCACAACCTCGCTGCAAGGGGGCGTGGTCAGAGACTCACCTGAGCGCTGGAGACCCTGCCAAGGTCCCGCCTGATGACGAAGGTCACGACCTCGCTGCAAAGGGGCGTGGTCAGAGACTCACCTGAGCGCTGGAGACCCTGCCGAGGTCCCGCCTGATGACGAAGGTCACGACCTCGCTGCAAGGGGGCGTGGTCAGAGACTCACCTGAGCGCTGGAGACCCTGCCGAGGTCCCGCCTGATGACGAAGGTCACGACCTCGCTGCAAGGGGGCGTGGTCAGAGACTCACCTGAGCGCTGGATACCCTGCCGAGGTCCCGCCTGATAACGAAGGTCACGACCTCGCTGCAAGGGGGCGTGGCCAGAGACTCACCTGAGCGCTGGATACCCTGCCGAGGTCCCGCCTGATGACGAAGGTCACGACCTCGCTGCAAGGGGGCGTGGCCAGAGACTCACCTGAGCGCTGGATACCCTGCCGAGGTCCCGCCTGATAACGAAGGTCACGACCTCGCTGCAAGGGGGCGTGGCCAGAGACTCACCTGAGCGCTGGAGACCCTGCCGAGGTCCCGCCTGATGACGAAGAGCACGACCTCGCTGCAAGGGGGCGTGGTCAGAGACTCACCTGAGCGCTGGATACCCTGCCGAGGTCCCGCCTGATGACGAAGATCACGACCTCGCTGCAAGGGGGCGTGGTCAGAGACTCACCTGAGCGCTGGAGACCCTGCCAAGGTCCCGCCTGATGACGAAGGTCACGACCTCGCTGCAAGGGGGCGTGGTCAGAGACCCACCTGAGCGCTGGAGACCCTGCCGAGGTCCCGCCTGATGACGAAGGTCACGACCTCGCTGCAAGGGGGCGTGGTCAGAGACTCACCTGAGCGCTGGAGACCCTGCCGAGGTCCCGCCTGATGACGAAGGTCACGACCTCGCTGCAAGGAGGCGTGGTCAGTGACCCCTCGTAGGCGTAGAAGCCTCTGAACGGTGAGATGAGGGTGTCCGCGGGGAACGGGGGGATGTCCACCTCTGTCTCAGGTGTCGTCACGAGGGGGATCTGTTTCACGAAGCGCTCCAGTCCCAGGTTCTTAGCCAAGGAAATCTGTCAGAAATATTTCATCCACTGCATGAGAAAATTGTTTGACGTTAACTGATGAGGGATGCACAACTCAAATACCTTAATAGTAATAGCTTCACGGTATTTGCTATAATCGATATTATCATTCGATATTCGAATGTTGCTACCAGTCTTGGGGACGCTACTTTTAAAAAGAAGCATGCTTCCGCTACAGCTAGTTTGCTTAAAAAAATAGCGACGCTATTTTTTCGCTACAGCAATTAAAAAAGTAGCGTCGCTAAACTCGCGCTCTTTTCAAAATGAAGCGCGCTACATTTTCGCTACAATTACGTCACGTTGGCCGCACGTCAGATTCTGATATCTTGAACTTGTCTCGCTTACCTTTACGTGCACGCGGATGTTGTATGACGACGATGCCGACACCGAAATGGTTTTCAGTCAATAGTTTTCACTTTCGGGATGCACATTTTACACTGCACGATTTAGGTTTTAGTGCCTTCTTTGCCTGGGGCCTTGTATGCAAAATACTTTTCGTATGCCGGCCACGGCAAAGATTTAACATTTTCAAAACACTCGGACTCTTCTTCATCAGAAGACATGGTAAATGTAACGTAAATAGCGAGATATTTACACAAAACAAAATTTCACAGTTAAAAAAAAAACACACAAGCACAGCACAGGGCGTTACACGTAGTAAACACAACGCTCACTCGCAGTCGTACTGTATCTCACTATACCCTTCAACACAAGACACTGACCGCTGGACAGAGAAGAGGCTGCGGACAACACTATTGCCAAGAGATGGTACCGTTAGAACCCGAGCGAGGGTGGCAAACCTGCTTTTGCGGTTTTGTGACAGGGGTTGGGGAGGGGGGAGATTCCTACCGTACAATGACCTCTCGAAACGAAGCCACAGGGCCAAAAAAAACTGCGTCAAAGCGAGGCATGTTTTGCTTTCACTGTAATGTCAACAACATTATAGAAAACAAATTGGAATAGCCTACTTATAACGCTCCCGATTTTAAAATTTTCCAGTAGCGAAATATGTGCGCTTGTTTCACGCTACAGCTACGCACAAAATGTAGCATGCTTCCGCTACAACTACATTGAAAACAGTTGTAGCGCGCTTCAAGCCACGCTTCTAATAAATGTAGCATGCTGCAAGTAGCACGCTACTTTCAGCGCGCTTTTCCCCAAGACTGGTTGCTACACCATATCCTGGTGGATATGAATCAGCATTCAAGCATCTCTAGATGGCTGCGTTCTCTCAACCAGCTGCACAAGGTATGGCGGCCATTGATTCACATTAGGGCTACAGGAGGACTGAGATTAGAGCCTCACTGTTAGGAGCACCAACAAAAATGTATCATTAATAATACACGGAGTTTCCTGATTTAACCACAGGTTAAAATTGAGGTATTTGCAAATGATAGGTTGTATACTAAAGTATTTGGTGTTTGCTTTCCCAAGGTCTGTCAATCCCCTATTCCAGTACATTTGCAAACTTGACCCGGTCTAGTCAATATCCAATCAGGAGTCAGCAATTGAGACGCCGATCGAAGGAAGACATAGTTGAAAAAACGAGAAAAAATAAAAACAATAACACACAAAAATAGTCCAATAAGAATCCAATAACTCCAAAACGTCGACAAAATACATAATGCACTATAAATACATTAAGTTGTTTATAAACTTCAATAAACCCCTAAAGTAACAAATCCATGAAATAGGATATCCCCAATAAAGAACTGAATGTGACATTATTGAAACTATACACAAGGGCAACTGTAAAAATGGCGACCTTTCCAAGTGTTTTTGAGTTAACTCTTCAATAGCCGGTATTTCAATTTCCAGTTAAAGTATCAAGTAAATTTAAGTGTCAGGTAAGCCCAGTTTGGTGTATTTCTATTGGCCGTTGTCATGGCGAAAACAATTTAACTGAAAAGTAGATTTTAACTGGACACTGAAATACCGGACATTAACCCACCAGGGTCAAATTTGACTCCGTATTATACAGAGAAGCATTGGTAGGAGCTAACCCCAGGGTCATTTTAACATGGGTTAGCGAGAGTTAAGGAGAGTTAAAAAATGTACAGGGATAAGGCCCCTCGGAGTTCGACGAGCCCCCGCCAGGTGATTTATATGTATATATATGTCAAAAAATTAAAATATTTGCGGGTTATTCCGCCATGTCCTACCTCCATATTGTGCCGACGTTTCCATAAGGTTCTTGAAACGCCGGCACAATATGGAGGTAGGACATGGCGGAATAACCCGCAAATATTTTAACTTTATTGACATAAATCCTGTAGACGAAGTTTTAGTGTTTTAATCTATAAGTTATATATCTTGGACTACTATGGCTACTATGGCTGGCAGTATGGTGGTGTTACCTCAAACAAGATAGTGATGACGATTATGTCAGCCGGTACCACTTGAGTTCCATTCTCAGTCCTGCGGTGCACAGCATGCAGCTCTAGTGGATACCTGGAACACAAGGTAGCTTAGTTAGTAGGGTAGTATTACTACTATCTCAGCCGGTACACCTTGAGTTCCATTCTCAGTCCTGCGGTGCACAGCATGCAGCTCTAGTGGATACCTGGAACACAAGGTAGCTTAGTTAGTAGGGTAGTATTACTACTATCTCAGCCGGTACCACTTGAGTTCCATCCTCAGTCCTGCGGTGCACTGCATGCAGCTCTAGTGGATACCTGGAACACAAGGTAGCTTAGTTGTTAGTAGGGTAGTATTACTACTATCTCAGCCGGTACCACTTGAGTTCCATCCTCAGTCCTGCGGTGCACAGCATGCAGCTCTAGTGGATACCTGGAACACAAGGTAGCTTAGTTAATAGAGTAGTATTACTACTATCTCAGCCGGTACCACTTGAGTTCCATCCTCAGTCCTGCGGTGCACTGCATGCAGCTCTAGTGGATACCTGGAACACAAGGTAGCTTAGTTAGTAAGGTAGTATTACTACTATCTCAGCCGGTACCACTTGAGTACCATTCTCAGTCCTCCGGTGCACAGCATGCAGCTCTAGTGGGTACCTAGAACACAAGGTAGCTTAGTTAGTAGGGTAGTATTACTACTATCTCAGCCGGTACCACTTGAGTTCCATTCTCAGTCCTGCGGTGCACTGCATGCAGCTCTAGTGGATACCTGGAACACAAGGTAGCTTAGTTAGTAGGGTAGTATTACTACTATATCAGCCGATACCACTTGAGTTCCATTCTCAGTCCTCCGGTGCACAGCATGCAGCTCTAGTGGGTACCTAGAACACAAGGTAGCTTAGTTAGTAGGGTAGTATTACTACTATCTCAGCCGGTACCACTTGAGTTCCATTCTCAGTCCTGCGGTGCACAGCATGCAGCTCTAGTGGATACCTGGAACACAAGGTAGCTTAGTTAGTAGGGTAGCATTACTACTATCTCAGCCGGTACCACTTGAGTGAGTCCTGCGGTGCACAGCATGCAGCTCTAGTGGATACCTGGAACACAAGGTAGCTTAGTTAGTAAGGTAGCATTACTACTATCTCAGCCGGTACCACTTGAGTGAGTCCTGCGGTGCACAGCATGCAGCTCTAGTGGATACCTGGAACACAAGGTAGCTTAGCTAGTAGGGTAGTATTACTACTATCTCAGCCGGTACCACTTGAGTACCATTCTCAGTCCTGCGGTGCACAGCATGCAGCTCTAGTGGATACCTGGAACACAAGGTACCTTAGTTAGTAGGGTAGTATTACTACTATCTCAGCCGGTACTACTTGAGTGAGTCCTACGGTGCACTGCATGCAGCTCTAGTGGATACCTGGAACACAAGGTAGCTTAGTTAGTAAGGTAGTATTACTACTATCTCAGCCGGTACCACTTGAGTACCATTCTCAGTCCTGCGGTGCACTGCATGCAGCTCTAGTGGATACCTGGAACACAAGGTAGCTTAGTTAGTAGGGTAGTATTACTACTATCGCAGCTGGTACCACTTGAGTGAGTCCTACGGTGCACTGCATGCAGCTCTAGTGGATACCTGGAACACAAGGTAGCTTAGTTAGTAGGGTAGTATTACTACTATCTCAGCCGGTACCACTTGAGTGAGTCCTACGGTGCTCTAGTGGATACCTGGAACACAATTGGCTCAACGTAAGTATTCTCATGCTTATGACAGCCGAGGTCAATGGTACCAACTTTATGTTTACTTCTCTGGGCCTGGATTCACAAAGATGCGTAACTCTAAGTTGTCCTAAGTTAGGCAAATCCTAGCTAGATAAATCAAGATAAATCATGTCTAGGTATTAATACACATTCACAAATACAATATTATTAGTTAAATTGTTGTTATATAACTATATTGTATCTTTAGGACATTGCAGAGCGATATATGCGTGATTAATTTCACTAAGATTTGCCTAAACTAGGACGTCTTAGCACTAGGCACTTTTGTGAATCTGGGCCCTGGTTCCTACCGGATAATTCTAACACGTCCATATGGGATAATTGACGACCTTCTCTTGGTTAACTGTAGCTGTACGCGTGGGTGGCTAATAAGTTTGTGCACTCTACTCAACGGAAGACTGCATTTACGAATGTGTGAAAGAACGCCAGGAATCTGTTAATTTTCTTTGAATTAGCGCAAAAAGAAAATGACAGTAGATAAGAGTATCGATCGCCTGACTTACACTGGCCAGTGCAGCAAAACGTCTTACACGAAGCCAGTGAAAAACTCTTCTGCACTGGCTACACCAGTGTGTTCTCGTTACTGGCGAGCACCGTACATATACTCGGATTGAAGTGGTGAAGCCAGAGCGACAGTGGGCCCCCGCCCTACGCGCTTTAGGCGAGGCTCTCATTCTCTGACGTATAGCGTTAGTCGTTGGCCAATCAGGCAACGGAACGTCGTACGCGACTTCTCCCCTTTTCAAATAGGATTCATTTATATTAGGTCTAACGTCTACGCTGAGTATAGCGTTAGTCGTTGGCCAATCAGGCAATGGAACGTCGTACGCGACTCCTCCCCTTTACAAATAGGATTCATTTATATTAGGTCTAACGTCTACGCTGAGTATAGGGATTCATTTCTATTTGCTCTAACGTTGTCGTTGGCCAATCAGGCAATGGAACGTCGTACGCGACTCCTCCCCTTTTCAAATAGGATTCATTTCTATTTGCTCTAACGTTGTCGTTAGCCAATCAGGCAAAGGAACGTCGTACGCGACTCCTCCCCTTTTCAAATAGGATTCATTTCTATTTGCTCTAACGTTGTCGTTAGCCAATCAGGCAAAGGAACGTCGTACGCGACTCCTCCCCTTTTCAAATAGGATTCATTTCTATTTGCTCTAACGTTGTCGTTAGCCAATCAGGCAAAGGAACGTCGTACGCGACTCCTCCCCTTTTCAAATAGGATTCATTTCTATTTGCTCTAACGTTGTCGTTAGCCAATCAGGCAAAGGAACGTCGTACGCGACTCCTCCCCTTTTCAAATAGGATTCATTTCTATTTGCTCTAACGTTGTCGTTAGCCAATCAGGCAAAGGAACGTCGTACGCGACTCCTCCCCTTTTCAAATAGGATTCATTTCTATTTGCTCTAACGTTGTCGTTAGCCAATCAGGCAAAGGAACGTCGTACGCGACTCCTCCCCTTTTCAAATAGGATTCATTTCTATTTGCTCTAACGTTGTCGTTAGCCAATCAGGCAAAGGAACGTCGTACGCGACTCCTCCCCTTTTCAAATAGGATTCATTTCTATTTGCTCTAACGTTGTCGTTAGCCAATCAGGCAAAGGAACGTCGTACGCGACTCCTCCCCTTTTCAAATAGGATTCATTTCTATTTGCTCTAACGTCTTACGCTGTGAATAGCGTTGGACTATGAGAACCCAACATTAGTGATCTCAACGCGGGAACAGGCAAGCAACGCAATATGACGTATTCACTTAAAGCGCATGGCGGCCATTACTGGAAGCTGGAGGGTCAGATCACTATTACATAATCCACGATGATAACTAAATACAACTACTTATAGATAATAGTATGTGACTTTACCTCTTATTGTTGAAAGTGTGCTCGCTGCCTTCCCTGTCCTTCTTTCCCCAGTGGAAGTGGATCTGATCCAGCTCATAGGTCCGAGTGTTTATCTGCAGAAAGGGGGCTTGGCCAGGTTTTGGTGTAGCTTTCAACTGAACTGAAACAGAAATACCGACAAGTGAGAGGAACAGGGTTACACATTATATCCAAATAAAAGAAAATACATGTTTCTCAGTAACGGTGGTTGTCACGTGGGTTGCATTGCTGTTGTGGGATGGAAGGTGGGGCAGAGGCCCAGCCGCCTGGTTCGAATATGTCTTGAGATGCTTTTATCCTGGAGACAGCATTCACAGCGATCTGAGCAAGCAATGATGGTTTAATTTGAATGAACTATCCGATTCCAATTTGAATTTAACTCACTTTGACATTAACAGGTATGTTTCTGTTATTGTCATTCTGTTGTTAACTGCTTACTGAGTATTAATGTTTTTTCTAATGTTTCCGCTATTCGTGCGCTTTTTATTATTATTTATGTTAGATATAGATAGACTTTAAAGCGTATGAGACGCCAATTTTTCTCAGAGAAAGCCACGAGCTACACACGTGAAATTGATATGTTTACAAAGAAACGGGACAAAACAGCGTCCCCGTGAACAGTTGTGGGGACACCTGGAAATGCCCCTAAAAAAACGGGACGCCTTGATCATAGTTCATACTCCATAGTCTATAGTCCATAGCTCATAGTTATAATCCATAGTTCATAGTCCAAAGTCCATAGTTCATAGTCCATAGTGCACAGTCCATAGTCCACAGTCCATAGTCCATAGTTCATAGTTCATACCAGAATGTCCGTTGTTGATGAGCTTCATAGCGGTCGGCTGTTTGTCGTAGTTGATCCACTGTACGTAATGCTTGTTACCGGGCACAGCGACGATATCACTTATGTCTATGTTGATCGGACTTTGACGCACTCCCCCACAAGCTGGGTATCTTTCCTTCCAAGTGCTTGGCCCTGAATGATGTAGTACAAGACAGGTTAGAAACTACCAACATTTGAGATAAGTAAAAAAAACTTTATATTTAATATTCTACAAATGCTGTGATAAAACAGATAACAATTAATGTAAAACAATAAAGTTTTATTGTAAGTTATGTTTTGAATGTATAAATTTGCCGGTTAAAACAAACGTTGACCTGATGTATGCTCATGTTGTAGAGCTTTGGATGTGATTCCGAATATATGATAAATATAATTGTATACTTAACTCGAACAGAAAAAATTAGTTGAATTGAGCTAATCTACTAAAATTCGGTAAAATCAGAGAAAATATTAAAAATGTGTTGATTTATAAGAATTTCTAATATCACAAAGTAGTACGAATATTTAAAAGAGATTGACCCTAAATAACTTTTACCTACAAACACTATAGATAGATAATATCTTATTTACAAAATAACAAACTTTAGTGGGCATTTTTCTTCCCCGCACTTTTATTTGAAAATATAACCAACAAAAGCAACATACTGATCAAAATTAAGTTAAAACAACATTCAAAAATATACCAATTCTATGACTCACATAGTGACTCACACTATGGCACTGAGCTATAAATTATTATAATCGCTTTATGAAAACATAGTATTGTGTTTTAAGATTAAAGTAACCTATCCAATACACGATCGAATTAATTAATAATCGACCACAAATGATCCCATCTCATACCTAGTTCCCCGGAATAGCTCCAATCTGCAGCTGAAATCACAAGTAAGTCTCATTAGCCTTTTCATGAGTAATCTGGCAATATTTCTTATTTGTTCAATACTTGTCCATATTTCTGCGCGTCATTCTTGTAATGTCACATAATAATACGTTATTGTCAAGTAAATATTTATTTAAGATTTTTATAGTTAGCATAATTATTAGCATTTGTAAAAGTATAATCTTAAAATTGTGGCACGGATTAAATTCAAAATGTTTGAGTTTTTCGATGGATATTATCACAAACAACCCTACATGACAACACAAGTGTAACTTGTCTGTACCTCGACTGTTATATCAGTATACTTGAATAATTATAAATTATTGAATTAAGAACAGCAATAACAGACGTAACAATTTCATGCACAGTCAACAGTGTCGTCAAGTACAAGATTGTTGCTATGGAATTGTTTTATTACATGCTATTTTACATAAGAAAAACAAACTCCCTAGCAACAACCATAAACTTAACTACGTACTTGACTCGCCTGTGACTTTGTTGCTTAGCTGATTCTAAACTGAGGGCGGAATGCAGAGTCGAGTTAAGTATAGGATTTGTTTATGGTTGCTATAGAGTTTGTTCTTCTTATGGAAAATAGCATGTAATAAAACAATTCCATAGCAACAAATCCTGTAGTTAACTTGACAGTTTTGCCTGTGCATATCGCTCTAAATCTCGGCTAAGAAACACTTTTTCAATATCTGGAAACGTTCTCCAGACATCAGTAAAATATCGTTCAATTTGCGAGGTAACTTTAACGCAGTAGTTAGTTATAGTTTAGCATTGCGAGAATATTAGCTCCATAACCAAAAGATATCTTCACTACTCACAACAGCTATCCTTACGTGGGGTGGGGTGGTTCTAGTGGATTATATCCATTGTAAGGACAGACCAGACTGACTACATATTATTATTATTATTGCTAGAGCCCTGTTAATTTCGCATCATGTGATTGTTGCCTATATTGCTTTATTTGATAAAATGTCGGAGTTTAATAGCGAGAGGAGTCCAAAAATATATTTAAAAAACGCGAAATTCGCGAAATTGGCATTATCACGCCGCAAGTTGCTAAATCTCCCATAATTGCAGTCTAAATTCCCAGTGAACATTTTTCGGAAACTTTGACAAAAAGTCGTGCAGTTGTCTTAAAATTAATAAATTTCATTTAAAATTAAATAGTTTTGGACCATTCTTCTATATTACTTCCACAGCGGGGATAAGAATATTTATTTCGCCAACACCATTGGGTTTGAAATATAGGCCTATATTTCAAACCCAATGCCAACACGTTTTACTTTGCGCGAACGTGTGTAGTATAGGCCTAGCGCGCGTAGTTCCTAGATTGTATCGTAGATTGTCTCACTCTACACAGCTAAAAGTAATAGCACCGTTAAACACCGAAACCGCAGATTTTTAAAACAAAATTTTGAAAAATATAAACCCACTTTCACAGGTGTGTAATGTGTATCCATCTATTCCACTTATGTGAAATAAGTAACTTGAAAGTTGAAACAATAGTGTTATACTTAGTTATATACTTACCCGCACAGACTTGCAGAAGAGTGAGCAAGACAGCCAACATCATCATCCTCTTCGGGGTACCGCTCTGGATTCTCATCATTATCTGGAGAAAATATCTTTTCTACATAATGCAACCAATATTTATTATAAAATATTACGAAAGGTAGATATATACTTTTAATTTATGTAATGCTTGGGTACATAATTTTAGATGGTGGATGGAGGTGACAGTAAAAATAAATAGCTTCATTAATTAATTTCCAAATATTTATTAATTAATGTAATAATTACCTTCAATAAAATCTGCTTGCTTCACCTCGAACACTCAATGTGACACCTTCAGTGTTGCCAGCTGATGCGCCTACGAGTTATTCGTCGTCGCTCACTTGCTTTATAACCAGACATTGACAATAGCGGGTGCACAATGGAGCTAACAATGTTCAAACACAGACGCAAGAGATGCAACGTGAATGTCGCTGGCAGATGTGTTGAGTAAACATGAAACACACATGGCGTGTGTAAAGCTAACCCGTGCCACTTGGCCTTGAGAGCTGCTTGAATTGTTGTAAGCGGACATTTTGGAGGGCATGTCTGTGTACACACGGATTCGCTCAAACAAAGATGGTAATCGTTATTAACAGCTCACTGGAAAACTGAAAACGTATCGTTTGTACTAGTCCCAACGTAAGTAGTCGCATACCGACCTCAGGATATGTGTCTACTGACTCTTTCATACGCGATAACTCGAAGAAAATAGATAGATTCCTGGCGTTCTTTCACACACTCGTAAATGTAGTCAACCACTGAGCAGAGTGCACAATGATGATATTTGGGGTTTACGTGCACAAGCCTAATAATTAGCCACGCTCACTTTTCCATGTTACCAACCAACGAAAGGTCGAAAATGATCCTTTCTGGACTAGCTTGTTAGAGAAGCAGAAAATTAAGTTGGTACCATTGGCCTCGGCTACGTCGTATGCATGAGAATACTTACGTTGGGTTGAGTTTAGTAGGGTGCATCTAAATGCAGATTATTCAGGGAGTGAATACCCGACGTTCATCCAAACACTAATGTAGAGTATACTTGCCTCGAACAATCTTGCAGATGCTTTCGCAATCATAGATGAGTGGTGGCTGGCAAACCTGTGAACTTCCGTTTCGAATACGATAGCTGATCAGATTGGCCACGAACCACTTGGGAGTTGTGTTTGCAGGGAGAGAGTAAACGGGAACCTCCCCGTGCTCTGCAGCACGCCTTAGATATGGGGTAAGAAAGTGAACAAGACTTAAATAACAATATACGGAAATGTAGCATGCTAAGGTACCACATGACAAATTTTCCTCAAACGTTAAGGACTACGACAGAGCGGCCGTCCAGCATCCAGCAGAACCTTAAAATAGGGCGGAGCCAAACCGCAAAACACTTTCATTTTAAATTATATTTCAAGAATGCTACCTGCCCAGGACTGCTATCTTATCGTGGTGGGCAGGTTTGTGCATTTTGCTTGCTGGTCCCGCGAGCTATGCCGGCGGAAGCGTATGCTTCTGGTAGGGCCTGCACCCTAGTCAGCCGGACAGGTCAAGTGGAGAAGCCAGACGAAAAAAGTCCACATCCTCCCCTTTCTCTCTTTTTCTTCCCTTTCATTTTTCTTTACTTTCACTTATCCTCCCCTTCCTCTTTTCCTCCCCGCCAGGTATGAGTACTGCCCCCTTTCCTACAAAACCACCGATTTCATCTCCATATTTCCCAGTCTTGTCTCGATTAGCCAAGTTGCAAAACTATGAGAGTTAAGTCCAAATATCTATCGATCTATCAATCAAGAATGCTAGATGTAATCGGAAATCCGATGTAACAGTACCCTCGCCCTCTTACTACACTGGTTGGCCTACAGTTCGTTTATTTCGCAGTTGGACAGGCCCGAGGGCATAAATTCGGGTAGCGTTTGTACCAACCTCTGACCAAAGTACGGGTTTCCCTCCCTCTCGCCTCGACCGTAATTACCTTCGATCGGCGAGCCTTTCATTATCTTACCTTTAATCATGATGACCTGTCACAACAAAAGTCATCTTGTAGGAAAAAACACTTTTTAGGAATAATACGGATATTTCATGATCGCATTAAACAGCGTTAAACAGCTTGAAATTATGTGATCAGTTTTTTTTGTATTTGTCTTTCTATGACGAAAACAACCGGACTTATATTAGCAAACAATATTATAATCTTACATTTAGGAAAAAGTTTAATTTACGTAATAGTAGGCCTACCGCCAATCATAATACTTCAAGTCAGGAATTGTGTGTCAGTTTTATCGTAAATAAATGCAATTTAAAAAATGTGGTAATGTAATTTGAAGCCGTTTTATGAAAGAAAATACACATTTTTTTATACGTTGGCATTAATTTTCACATCTAATTGTAATTAAAATGCAAGATATAGAGCAGCAGGTCTTCTGATTGTCTTTGTAAAACTACTGTTTCTTCTAATCCACGAAAAAACGTTATCTACTAACATCAATTCATTAGTACAAATGGTTGTGTTCGTCATAGAAAGACAAATTAAAAAAACCACTGATTATATAATTTCCAGCTCTTTAGCGCAATGTAGAAATATCAACGATGGATACAGCACTTAATTCAGAAAAAAGTGTTGTTCTAAATTCTATATGACATTTGTTGTGACAGGTCATCAGGATTAATGGGTAAGATTATGAACAGCTCGCCGATCAAAGGTATTTGCGGTCGATGTGTCGAGGGAAGGAATGTCGGAGGGTTTGGCCAAACGATCCAACTTTCAGACCTCGAAAATATCTGTGTGTCCAACTGCGGGTTGTATATACTGTAGCTCAGCCGGGTAATAAACCAACACTTGAAAACTTGAGTTGTATTATTAATTTATATTGTATCACACAGACAACGAATGCTCACATAATAACTTGTCACAAATAGGTCTACAGACAGTACCAGCTCCAGTTATACTAGGTGTATTTCTTCTTCTAACCTTGGTTTCTCAAGCAGGCGTCCATTGTATAGGATTTCCAAAGGTTGATCGTGTGTAACCGACGCTTCGAAAATCACCATCCCATTTAACGGGGCAGGCGTAGTTGACGTCTGGGTAATACTAGTTTGGATAACTAGAGAAATTGTAAGGCTCAAAGACTCGAGTTCTTGAAGTTGTTCCGTGTAGCTTTCAACACCACCTTCCTCTCTCTAGGCTCACTTTCCACCATCTTCCTCTGTATTGTCCTTCTAGTTACATGTCAACAACCGTTGCTATGCAATGTAACAATGCAAGTTCTTTATTGATATTACCAAAGCTCTCTACAAATTCACATGTGCACAAAGTCACTGCATTCTAAGCACCGCCTAGTGGATAATGTACAAACTCACTGCATTCTAAGCACAGCCTAGTGGATAATGCACAAACTCACTGCATTCTAAGCACAGCCTAGTGGATAATGCACAAAGTCACTGCATTCTATGCACAGCCTAGTGGATAATGCACAAAGTCACTGCATTCTATGCACAGCCTAGTGGATAATGCACAAAGTCACTGCATTCTATGCACAACCTAGTGGATAATGCACAAAGTCACTGCATTCTATGCACAGCCTAGTGGATAATGCACAAAGTCACTGCATTCTATGCACAGCCTAGTGGATAATGCACAAAGTCACTGCATTCTATGCACAGCCTAGTGGATAATGCATATAGACGGTACTTTACACCGAGTCTATGGAATAAACGAGTGTGGTTCAGCCCTAAGAATTTCGACTATCAGTTGACACCAACATTCACCCAGTGAGCTGTATTTTTAACTTTTATAAATTTATTTAAAAATGACAAGTTTTCTTAAAATCCTTTTTTATAATTTTGTTAATTTCCACACGCACGCTCATCTGCCAACGCCGAAGCATTTTCCTAGTGTATTTATCATTCAGTCTGTAAGCCTTCCCTTACCGAACTACATTCCGCTATACTCAGCTTTCATTTTCAGATGTAGCATTTTTGAGATATAATTTAAAAAATGAAAATGTCTTGCGATTTTTATACTGACGGTATCAGTCAGTCCTGTCCCATGGTGTAACGATCGATATCATTCCTTGCCTCTCAGGAATATTATTGTATCATGGTCCTGTCCCATGGTCTAACGATATCCTTCCTTGCCTCACAGGAATATGATTGTACCATGGTCCTGTCCCATGGTCTAACGATATCCTTCCTTGCCTCACAGGAATATGATTGTACCATGGTCCTGTCCCATGGTCTAACGATATCCTTCCTTGCCTCACAGGAATGTGATTGTACCATGGTCCTGTACCATGGTCTAACGATATCCTTCCTTGCCTCACAGGAATATGATTGTACCATGGTCCTGTCCCATGGTCTAACGATATCCTTCCTTGCCTCACAGGAATATTATTGTATGATGGTCCTGTCCCATGGTCTAACGATATCCCTCCTTGCCTCACAGGAATATTATTGTATCATTGTCCTGTCCCATAGTCTAACGATATCCCTCCTTGCCTCACAGAAATATTATTGTATCATGGTCCTGTCCCATGGTCTAACGATATCCTTCCTTGCCTCACAGGAATATTATTGTATCGTTGTCCTGTCCCATGGTCTAACGATATCCTTCCTTGCCTCACAGGAATATGATTGTATGATGGTCCTGTCCCATGGTCTAACGATATCCTTCCTTGCCTCACAGGAATATTATTGTATCATGGTCCTGTCCCATGGTCTACCGATATCCTTCCTTGACTCACAGGAATATTATTGTATCATGGTCCTGTCCCATGGTGTAACGATATCCTTCCTTGCCTCACAGGAATATTATTGTATGATGGTCCTGTCCCATGGTCTAACGATATCCTTCCTTGCCTCACAGGAATATGATTGTATCATGGTCCTGTCCCATGGTCTAACGATATCCTTCCATGCCTCACAGGAATATGATTGTATCATGGTCCTGTCCCATGGTGTAACGATAACCTTCCTTGCCTCACAGGAATATTATTGTATGATGGTCCTGTCCCACGGTCTAACGATATCCTTCCTTGCCTCACAGGAATATTATTGTATCATTGTCCTGTCCCATGGTCTAACGATATCCTTCCTTGCCTCACAGGAATATTATTGTATCATGGTCCTGTCCCATGGTCTAACGATATCCTTCCTTGCCTCACAGGAATATTATTGTATGATGGTCCTGTCCCATGGTCTAACGATATCCCTCCTTGCCTCACAGGAATATTATTGTATCATTGTCCTGTCCCATAGTCTAACGATATCCTTCCTTGCCTCACAGGAATATGATTGTATGATGGTCCTGTCCCATGGTCCAACGATATCCTTCCTTGCCTCAAAGGAATATTATTGTATCATGGTCCTGTCCCATGGTCTAACGATATCCCTCCTTGCCTCACAGAAATATTATTGTATCATGGTCCTGTCCCATGGTCTAACGATATCCTTCCTTGCCTCACAGGAATATTATTGTATCATTGTCCTGTCCCATGGTCTAACGATATCCTTCCATGCCTCACAGGAATATGATTGTATCATGGTCCTGTCCCATAGTGTAACGATATCCTTCCTTGCCTCACAGGAATATGATTGTATCATGGTCCTGTCCCATGGTCTAACGATATCCTTCCTTGCCTCACAGGAATATGATTGTATGATGGTCCTGTCCCATGGTCTTAAGATATCCTTCCTTGCCTCACAGGAATATGATTGTATCATGGTCCTGTCCCATGTTCTTAAGATATCCTTCCTTGCCTCACAGGAATATGATTGTATCATGGTCCTGTCCTATGGTCTAACGATATCCTTCCTTGCCTCACAGGAATATTATTGTATGATGGTCCTGTCCCATGGTCTAACGATATCCCTCCTTGCCTCACAGGAATATTATTGTATCATTGTCCTGTCCCATAGTCTAACGATATCCCTCCTTGCCTCACAGAAATATTATTGTATCATGGTCCTGTCCCATGGTCTAACGATATCCTTCCTTGCCTCACAGGAATATTATTGTATCGTTGTCCTGTCCCATGGTCTAACGATATCCTTCCATATGCCTCACAGGAATATGATTGTATCATGGTCCTGTCCCATGGTGTAACGATATCCTTCCTTGCCTCACAGGAATATGATTGTATCATGGTCCTGTCCCATGGTCTAACGATATCCTTCCTTGCCTCACAGGAATATGATTGTATGATGGTCCTGTCCCATGGTCTTAAGATATCCTTCCTTGCCTCACAGGAATATGATTGTATCATGGTCCTGTCCCATGGTCTTAAGATATCCTTCCTTGCCTCACAGGAATATGATTGTATCATGGTCCTGTCCCATGGTCTAACGATATCCTTCCTTGCCTCACAGGAATATTATTTTATGATGGTCCTGTCCCATGGTCTAACGATATCCCTCCTTGCCTCACAGGAATATTATTGTATCATTGTCCTGTCCCATAGTCTAACGATATCCTTCCTTGCCTCACAGGAATATGATTGTATGATGGTCCTGTCCCATGGTCCAACGATATCCTTCCTTGCCTCAAAGGAATATTATTGTATCATGGTCCTGTCCCATGGTCTAACGATATCCCTCCTTGCCTCACAGAAATATTATTGTATCATGGTCCTGTCCCATGGTCTAACGATATCCTTCCTTGCCTCACAGGAATATTATTGTATCATTGTCCTGTCCCATGGTCTAACGATATCCTTCCATGCCTCACAGGAATATGATTGTATCATGGTCCTGTCCCATGGTGTAACGATATCCTTCCTTGCCTCACAGGAATATGATTGTATCATGGTCCTGTCCCATGGTCTAACGATATCCTTCCTTGCCTCACAGGAATATGATTGTATGATGGTCCTGTCCCATGGTCTTAAGATATCCTTCCTTGCCTCACAGGAATATGATTGTATCATGGTCCTGTCCCATGGTCTTAAGATATCCTTCCTTGCCTCACAGGAATATTATTGTATGATGTTCCTGTCCCATGGTCTAACGATATCCTTCCTTGCCTCACAGGAATATGATTGTATCATGGTCCTGTCCCATGGTCTTAAGATATCCTTCCTTGCCTCACAGGAATATGATTGTATGATGTTCCTGTCCCATGGTCTAACGATATCCTTCCTTGCCTCACAGGAATATGATTGTATCATGGTCCTGTCTCATGGTCTTAAGATATCCTTCCTTGCCTCACAGGAATATGATTGTATCATGGTCCTGTCCCATGGTCTTAAGATATCCTTCCTTGCCTCACAGGAATATGATTGTATCATGGTCCTGTCCCATGGTCTTAAGATATCCTTCCTTGCCTCACAGGAATATGATTGTATCATGGTCCTGTCCCATGGTCTTAAGATATCCTTCCTTGCCTCACAGGAATATGATTGTATCATGGTCCTGTCCTGTAAGAGAACGCAGGTTGCGGTGATGGCGCTGGACCAGCAGGGTGCGATTTGACGGCTTGGTAGAGGGGGGGATGCCCAAGTATATCTGCGTGGGCAGTAAGGGGTCTGGGGCAAAGCCCCAACCGCAAGAGGCAAACAATTTGTCGGGGCCAATTGCCCTCGAGTTGGCCCTAGAAACGATCTGAGGTATTATTTTGAAAAGGAATTTTATTCCCGTATGTTAACCTTTCACTAACTTCTTTTTGTCGTTTAAACCTATTAAGCAAGGCCTATAGTAAATTAGTTTTGTAATTTCCTATTATCCACTTTGCGTCGTAAATAAAAATCCTCAGTACCAGTATCCCAAATTTGGGACACGAATCCGGGACAGTGTCCTGATTTTTTTAACCAGGCTATATAGGAATATATTATTATGTTTCAATTATTGACGTCATTTGATATGAAATGAGATGGGTATCCAGAAATGCGGATTTAGCCATCCCCGGCGGGGATACCTTTCAGTAAAACAGAGCCAGGGATGAAATTACCAGAGGGGGAACCCCCCCCCCCCCTTCATCAATTCGCACCCTGTGGACCAGTGCTCTGTACTATGACTGATGACATCAGAATACCATATTATGTTTCAGTCTGTTGAACGTACTCTAGATTCTAAATTCACGTTTAATTTGCTTTCTAAAATGAACTCCGAGTCGTTGCGTAGGCGCTTGCCACCCTGCCTGTACCGAGTAACCGAGGTGTACATTTTGGAATTCAATTCCGCATAATCTTCGAAGTCAATTTGAGTGATTGCGGCTCTTGGAATTTAAAAATAGAATTGGATCTTTAATTCTTAATCGTTGGTGTTTTCTTATCTTTCTCAGATAATTAATTCGCAAGCCGGGGATTTACATTCAGTTTTTTCCTAAAGCTTCTTGAATCAGTTTGATTGCAACTTTGGATTTTTCTTTGATTAAGAATTTGAAGGTCATCCGATTGTTAGGATTCAAAGATAAGACGGAAGATGCGCGGCTTCTCGGGTTGCTTGTAACGTGGCATTATTCCCTGATTACAGTTCCTGTTGTGATGTGATGTTATCCTTATGAGCGTTATTTTTCCTTTTCTTGTCTTTTCTTTTTCTTTTTTCCCCTTTTCCCCGTTCACTTTTCCCTTTCCAATTCCTTTGTTTTTTCAGTTCATTTTTGTCGTATTATATATAATAAATTTATAATATATTCTTATTTTCTTTTCTTATGTATTCAAGTATTTCAATTAATTTGTATTGTTCTTGTTCCTTTTAGTAGTTTGTTTTTTTAGTTTTGCCACTAATTTATGATTTTTCATAATTTTTCATTTGTATACATAGTTTGTAATGTATTTATTATGCTCCTTTGTAAACCAGTATAAATAATAACAAGGTGTGGTAAGTACTCTTATCAATGAACAGTAACAACGGGATGTCCCAACCGTATGCAAGGTCCCCTACATTTGTTAAATAAAAAATAAATTCGTATCTATAGAGTCTATACCCACTCGGTAACAAGACTGATTTGATACAGAAGATATTGCGCCTTGGTTGCAAACTATATTATACAATATGATATACAATATGACAAAATAGTGCTACACACACGGTCACTTGGTAAATAGTACGACTACTACACACAACAAGGTCAAAGCAGGTCAAAGGTCTCGAGATCCCGCATAGACCGACAAACTTTTACATTCGTAAGCCTTGTAAAATGTTAAATGACAGTTTTTTTAATCATACATTACAATTACGATGAGCAATTCTAAGCCGAGATAATACCGATAAGACTAGATTGATGCCAGTTTTAAAAGTCGAGACAGATGAGACACATTTCTCTCCTACCCCCCCCCCCCCCCGCCAAACCCCCTCCCACTCACGCTAAGTTACAAGTACATGGTGTTTGGAGAGCGTTTCGGGGGATCCCAAATCGGGCAACCCCGCAACTCATCTCTGTCGCGTCGCAGTACATGTGGCAACAGCGCACTGCAGCTGGACTGCTGACTGAACGGCGAACGCAGCAGTCAGCACAGTCTTCAAGCAACTGCAAGCGCAACTGTTGTGATTTGTCCAGTGTTCCCGTGTCCGCACCTTAGAGCATAGATAGTTGGGATACATGCTCTAAGGTCCGCACATTGCATCTATCCGTAGCTGTCGCATATGGGCCTGGCTAGAACTAGGATACGCATACGCGTTGCTTCACTTGCAGGAGACTTGGCTAGGTAAGTTCGCTTGTCTTTCAATGTAACCTGGAATCACGCTCACTGCAGTAGAGTGGGTAGTCCTTCCGGTAACAACAGCCGTGTTCGGGACATAGCATGCATACACACGCCCACATACACATACCGCCTAGGCCTACACATTACGCCTACACTTTCTTTGTTCTTATGCAACTGGTATCGCCTCAACCCTTGAGCGTATGAGAATGTGCATGATCACCTGACAAAATAGGGGGAACGTCCAACTCCCAAGGTCAAAACACTGGTAACGGATCGTTCCTGCGCTCGGGGTTCGAATCCTGGCTAGTGTACGGCTCTCGTGTGGCTTGTTATCATATTCTTATTTTAGGTTTGCCCATCGTACTGATTTTTACAACTTGTACTGATACCATGAGTGCCTCAATCAGTATTTAAAATTAAGACAATAATCTATCGTCTCTTTCACTCGCTCGCTGAATGCCATCTTCATCCCAAGGTCACGCAAGGCTGTTCGTAACCCACTTGTCCTCTCACAGGACTGCATAGTTTGCATTCTTGTCCGTTATGTGATTTGGTAAGCCCTACAACAGACTAAAATTATGCTTATAATAAGCATCTTTGATTCTTTGTTATGTGTGTTTACTTTTTATTACTTATTCAATTATTGACTTGACAATAAAATAACTGCCCTACTAATTATTAATTAAAATATGAAATGTGTTTAGTTAGTAGGCCTATGTAAGAGCAGCGCGAGCAACATAAATGTGTGAAGGTTCATATTTTGTATTATGTAGCCTATTGTGTTATCACAATCTTCCTTTATGCGTAGGGTTGCCATTTGTCCGGTTAAACTGGGACATGTCATCTTTTTCATATGCTCTTCATGCATCCGGGCGGCTTTTTAATAAAAGCATGAAATGTCCGGGTTTTTGGTTTTACTTCGGCCGGATCGCATCTTTTTCAGGAAAAATGCAGGTGTCATGTTCACCATTTGATTAGTCGCATTTAGCCCTCAGGTCCCTTACAACATAGTCCACTGTCACTCAGTGACAGTCGCTGAGTAGACTGACTGAGTACTGACTGCTGAGTAGACTGTCGCTGGGTAGAGCTGGATCGAGTAGGTTCTCTCAGTGACTGTCTCTTCACTCTGAAGATGGACTATGCAATTAGTCCGGAACGTCAGGTTTTAATAAACGACAGACGCGGCGACACCCGACAGCCAAGAATTATTAATGTGTATAGAAGCACAGATAACGGTGTCGGTATGTAGGATCAAGCTTATCTACACCAGGCCTTACACCTATAATGGGTTTCACTGCGAGCTGCTGATCGCAGCCTCAGGTTACGAAAATACATTTCTCTCACCAGGGGCGGATCTAGCCTTGATTTATGGGGGGGGGGCGGTTTCATGGAAGGCGATTGCCAATTATTATAGGGGTGGGGGGGCTTAAGTGCATGCTTTATATACAAGTTTTGGGGAGTAATGTACATTATGTTTTTTTTTGATCAATCACATTTTCAAAACATACTTTACTTCAGTCAATACTGACATTGTCACATTTTGGGTGAAGCAATAACATAGTTGTCACTAAGGTTGACGTATAAACGAACAACACACGCAATATATATTTTTTTTTTTGATTTTGAGATAATTATGGAAGTTTCAGGGGTGTCATTCGGAAATAACGTAATTTCACACTAAGTATCGATTTGTAAGTGAACCTGAGAATATGCATTCAATTTGATTCCTTTAAATATAATCTCATTTACATCTCCTTTAAGGTTATACAAACAAACGTGCGTGACATACCACAGATATTGAGATAATTACAGAAGTTAAACGGGCTGTCTGTGGAAAATTACCTAATGTCACACACTGTAGCGATTTGTTAGAGAACCAGAGTATATTCATTTAATTTGATTCTTGCCAATTAATTTCAATTAGATCTTGTTTAATCACATATAAACATACCTGCGAGATATACTACAGATTTTGAGATAATTACGTAAGTTTAACGGGCTACCATTCGAAAATCACGTAATTTGACACATAGTAGCGATTTGTAAGAGAACCTGAGTATGACATGCGCATACGTCGGCAGAGGCGGATACAGGCTCGATTAGTTACACAAAGCATGGCAACTAAAGTTCGGTAACGACTCCAAAATAATAATTATTCAAACTTTCCATTTTTTCGGGGTCATGGGCAGTGGTGTATTCGAGCCTGGGTGGGCCTGGGCGCCGCCTAGGCACTTTTATTTGGAGGCTGGGCTAGCCCAGGTGCTTTTTAACAGCCAACAGCCCATATTATATCATTACAATACATACACGAACGAGGTCCTACATTGCTAAACAAAGAACAACCAGGCGTAAATAAAAACATCTTATATAATTGAAGCAGCAAAAATAAACATGACCAAATATACATAGCTTCAAAACGATGGACAGAAGAAATAGGTTTTTGTTGCAGGTATCAAATTTGATAGTTGTTATGACCCCTTGTGGATAATTAAAAACGACGATTTCATTGTTCTATCTGACAGACTACACTATGGGGCTAATTAACATCGATAAATTCAAAAGAGAATTCTAAATACATGTATATGGCCTCTGAATTTTTGCTCAAAAACGTCCCCTCAAGTTCTTTAACCCTGTTCAATTTCTGTAACATCCTTTTCCACCCACTTAAATAACACCCCCCCCCCCCCCCCCCCCCGCCGTACGTAAATTCGATCGCCCAAGGCACCTTATATTTTAGGAATACACCACTGGTCATGGGGGGGGCGGTCGCCCCCCCCGCCCCCCCCCCCCCCCTGTATCCGCCCCTGTCTCTCACTAGCCCACTACAAGCTAATCTACATAAGCCTTTACACCTATTATGGGTTTCACTGCGAGCTGCGATCACCTCAGGCTACGAAAACACATTTCTCTCACTAGCCCACTACAAGCTTATCTACACCAGGCTTTACACCTATTATAGGTATCACTGCGAGCTGCGATCACCTCAGGCTACAAAAACACATTTCTCTCACTAGCCCACTACAAGCTTATCTACACCAGGCTTTACACCTATTATAGGTATCACTGCGAGCTGCGATCACCTCAGGCTACAAAAACACATTTCTCTCACTAGCCCACTACAAGCTTATCTACACCAGGCTTTACACCTATTATGGGTTTCACTGCGAGCTGGGATCACCTCAGGCTACGAAAACACATTTCTCTCACTAGCCTACTACAAGCTAATCTACATCAGTCTTTACACCTATTATGGGTTTCACTGCGAGCTGCGATCACCTCAGGCTACGAAAACATTTCTCTCACTAGCCCACTACAAGCTTATCTACATTAGTCTTTACACCTATTATGGGTTTCACTGCGAGCTGCGATCACCTCAGGCTACGAAAACACATCTCTCATCATCCGCCTTTACACCTATTATGGGTTTCACCCCTCCCTGACACACTATATGCATCAATCCCTGAGTATACCACTCTTTATTAAAATGTCCTCTTTTTACCACCACAACTTATGGCAACCCTCTTTATGCGGTGATATATACATGAGTAAAACTACAGTTATCATCACACATTTCTTTATGTGATTGATGACATGTGCAGGTTATGAGTAAAACTATAGCTATCATCACACCTTTCTTTATGTGATTGATGACATGTGCAGGTTATGAGTAAAACTATAGTTATCATCACACCTTTCTTTATGTGATTGATGACATGTGCAGGTTATGAGTAAAACTATAGTTATCATCACACCTTTCTTTATGTGATTGATGACATGTGCAGGTTATAAGTAAAACTATAGCTATCATCACACCTTTCTTTATGTGATTGATGACATGTGCAGGTTATGAGTAAAACTATAGTTATCATCACATCTTTCTTTATGTGATTGATGACATGTGCAGGTTATGAGTAAAACTATAGTTATCATCACACCTTTCTTTATGTGATTGATGACATGTGCAGGTTATGAGTAAAACTATAGTTATCATCACACCTTTCTTTATGTGATTGATGACAAGTGCAGGTTATGAGTAAAACTATAGTTATCATCACACCTTTCTTTATGTGATTGACGACATGTGCAGGTTATGAGTAAAACTATAGTTATCATCACACCTTTCTTTATGTGATTGATGACATGTGCAGGTTATGAGTAAAACTATAGTTATCATCACACCTTTCTGTATGTGATTGATGACATGTGCAGGTTATGAGTAAAACTATAGTTATCATCACACCTTTCTTTATGTGATTGACGACATGTGCAGGTTATGAGTAAAACTATAGTTATCATCACACCTTTCTTTTTGTGATTGACGACATGTGCAGGTTATGAGTAAAACTATAGTTATCATCACACCTTTCTTTATGTGATTGATGACATGTGCAGGTTATGAGTAAAACTATAGTTATCATCACACCTTTCTTTATGTGATTGATGACATGTGCAGGTTATGAGTAAAACTATAGTATCATCACACCTTTCTTTATGTGATTGATGACATGTGCAGGTTATGAGTAAAACTATTAGGCTATCTTCAACAGTTTTATTTTCGGTCCATGATCTTTTTCGTGTCCCGGTACAAAACACTCATTTGTACGGTTAGACAAACACAATTGTGTAGGTTAAGTTGTAAAGAAGCTTTTAGCTTAACTTCGCCTAATAAAGACCATTTATTATTATTATTATTATTATTATAATACTGCCACTGGCTGGAAAGGGGAAACAAAATAATTAATAATATGTTTCCAAACATTAAAAAACAACTTCGGTAATGCTTTCGTCATCAATCAATGACGTGTTTACGGTCTCGGCCAACCCGAGCAGGTATCTGAATTAGCCACGGTCGCTGGTTGGCTGCCGCTCACCCACCCGTGACGGAAGCATTACCGAAGATGTTGTACGACGAGTATACCCAGCTGCGCATTGTTTACATCTGACAGTTGACACAACTGCAAAGTGAGTCATTCTCGGTGCATAGTTCAGCGCGTATCTTTCGGGCGTTCATTTCAGAGGTCTCGTCTTCATCCGGGATAGATTCGCCTGTCTGTCGTGAGGGGCGACCAGAAAGTCTCCAGTGTTGGGCAGATACTTTTTAATTAAAGGGAACGCGATCCTTTCTCGGGAACTTTTAAAGGAACGCATTCCGTTTGTAAATAAAGCAACTTTTAGCGCAAAAGTTGCTTATTTCGGGAAACTTCTAAAAAATATTGAAAAGCATTTTTTTTTATTTTATGAGGCATTTATAGCGACCACCAGTTAGCCATGCCAGCTACATTTGAAAACAAGTCGCTAATTTTGGGGAACTAGAATTTTAAAAATTAAAAACTTCTTCCATATTTTGAGAATTGTGTAAAACTCACCTATAGGCCTTTACCATTATATTTTTATATTTTTTCGCAAAAGGAACTTTTGTTATTCCAGGAACGCCAAAGCTCCTTCTTTTGGAACTGTTCTTAAATTACTTTGAAGACCGAGTAAAAGTTCCCTTTTTTTTGGGGAACTTACCCAATACTGCCCTTTCCCCTTTCCATTCGTTTCCATCCTCTTCCCTCTAGTGGTGTTGCCGCTGCCGGGTGCAGAAGGAAGGTGTTTCGCAGCTGGTGGAGTTAGGGCGGGATTCGGGGGGGGGGGGGGGGGGGGGGGGGGGGGTGCAGGCTCCTTCCCGGAGACATTGCCCAGGGTAGCTCTGCCGGTCGTAAGACGCGACAAATAAGGTCCTCCCCCGAATAAAATAACCTATGGTCAAAGAATGTCGTCTCTGAGACAACGAGACCCTTAACGTTTGTTCCCTCCCGTATCCACACTTCAGTGATCTGGCAACCCTGCCCTCACCTTGACACGTCTTTGACCGAACGCATGCATGGCAACCACTGTAGGACACTGTGGGGAGATATATTATTTGCTTCGTAGGACATTATTGAGGAATTGACATTATTTAAATATATAATACGTACCCAAATAAATTATTTTGTACGATGTTTATATTAAATCTGTAATAGTAATACATAAATAGGAGATCTTTGGTCTTCACCATGCATATATATATAACAAAAAATGATACACTTGTCTATACAGACACTTTTTAGTTTTTACCACTGGAAATAACTTATTCCAGATATGTACGCCAACAAGTAGGCCTCACAAGTAGGCCTATATCAACACAAACACAAATTCCAATCTCTAACACAATCATATAAATCTGGTTAGGACTAACTGGAATAACACGCTTATGATTGTGGTCATCGTATTTCCATTTTCTGTGACATACATATTACATTATTATTATAGTTATATACTTCGGAGAAGAGCCGTCTAATCGTTCCAGGAAGACATTGGATACAGTTGGCAGTTCGCACTCAATCTCTACGCATCTGCAGGTGATGGGGGGGGGGGGGGGGGAGGATAATGTTGACAAATACTTATCCCCCCCCCCCCCAGCCACAAGGAACACAGTCACATTTTGACGAGAACGTAATATGTAGGGAGACTAAAGTGACGAATTCGGTTGAAAACTTAAGTTGTATTTTTACGAACGTAGATGAAAGAGTGCTATTCAATGCTTTAGATATGGTGTGGATATACAGTGGAGTTCCACGGGAGTTTACACCAACCTTTTAGGTGTACACCCCTAGAGCAAAGTCCAGTCGAACAATTATCTCAATTCAAACTCGAGCAAAGGACGATTCAGATGACTGAATACACAGATCACATTCTTCAAGGCGCTGAGGTCCGATCGTTCTAGGAAAACAAGAAATCCCGGGATAGCTTATCTTTCAAAGTTTCTATGGGTGTCAAAAACGGGGGGGGGGGGGGGGGAATGGCGTAGCCATGGTTTAAACTCGCGCGGAACTCTACTGTAGCTAGACCAAAGATAGTAAGATTTGTAAGATATACCCTGAGTTAGACCTAATTTAAACACAAAACTTTCGTACAAACCCGTTCCGAAGCTTAGAATTTTGAACAATATTTTGTTTTCGGTGAATTTTGAATTTTGAGATAAAAGACATAAAATAACCTCAACACAAAATTGCATCAGCAAGTTACTAGTATCTTGATCTTGTGTGGCAGCCCCGTATTTCTAGTAGTTCGATACTTTCAATATTGATGCTTGAAAAAAAAGGGGGGCGGGGAAGGGCGCCTGCAGCTGGAGGCGAAGAAAAATGTATGCGAAATTCCCTTCACAAGTGCCCTGAAAATAACTTAAGATTCATTATTCAATATTCATTGAGAAGGTTTTTGTAGGTTGAAGTGTGTATTAGTACGGTACTTGGTTGAGGGATTATAGACCTTGGTCGGAAAATGCGGGGGGGGGGGGGAGAGGGTCTCGCCTCTGTATATTCTACTGGATGATGATGATATTTGGGGTTGTACGTCCCATATTTTTGCAACGAGGCTAATCGAGACTATGAGTGGGTGATTTTGAGGATGAAACAAACGCCACATGACATCCATGCTCAAGCCAGGATTCGAACCTGGAACGCAGAGACCGAGGTTTACTAGCTAGACCAACGGCTAATCGACCTCGGCCAACTGCGCCGGCATATTTTACTGGAGTCATACAAGTTACAAATAGCTAGACTTGCGATTTTCCTAGTTTGACGCCCCCTGCTGCTCCCCTCCATCGCTATGGCACCTACCTTACACCAGTAACATTGACAACATGACAAAATCATCAAACTAAATATTATTTATAATCATTCATATTTGTTATGCTGGACAGTGGTCACGTAACTAGGGGGTGGCGCTTCAAGCGTTGTCCAACTAAAAATATCTGCACAAACTACCGCAAACTTTGCTCCCACACATGAGGTCTGAGCAACTTATCACAGGCGTCCGCAGGATTAGCCCAAGGTCGTCAGTGATAACGTTTTGTCAACATACAGTCAGAGAACAGTAGACTGGTCGAGTGGAGGGCTACGACAGCTGTTTCGAGAGCTCGCTTCACCTGCATATTTCTCAATTTTCCTTGGAATACCAGCTTGTGTATGATTCAGTGGCGTCACTAGGGTTTTTTTGGGGGGGAGGGGGGGGGGGGCTTCGCCCCCCCAATAATTTCCATACTACTAATGCATACTAATGGCAATTAATCAAGCCTTCATTGGTTAAAATATAACCGTTAATCAGCATTTATCTCCTGCATATAATTTATGAAAGGTATTTAATATTATTACATGTTGTACCATAAAGAGTGGTCACTTCATTGACAGATGCAGTGGCGTATCCAGGAATTGACAATGGGGGGGGTCGAACATCCCAAGCAGGCAGGGGTCTGGGGCGAAAGCCCCAGCCGCCGGAGGCCAATTCGCCGAAGGCGAAATTTTTTTCTTCATTTATGACGTTTTAAACGCCTGGAAACACGTTTCAGAATAAGAAAATGTCATAGAATTGGTTTAAGAGAATGTAAGATTGACTACAAAGAAAATTAAAAAAACAGTCACAGAACAACAAAATTACTGCAAAAATAAATATCTTTCCTATATTTTTTTTAATTGTTGGCAAGTCTCCTCGTAACTGGTAGTGTTGTATTTTGTGGTAATATCTATAAATTTAACACGTTTCTGACGAATGTTTTAGCACTGATTTGCGTTAATTTCTGTTTGTAGCAAGCTTATAAATATGCAAAAAGCTATTGGTTAATGTTTTGACAATTTTTTTTTATCATTAAGTTCTGTTAATTCATGTGTTCTTTCATTAGAACTAAAAATACAATAGATACACCTTTTATAAAGACAAACTTGCATTGAAATACAATTTACAAAACCCGGGGTGTATTTGGCCTAAGGTATAAGACTCAATATATTTAGGATTCAATGTAGTTTATACACAGTGCCAATCGTCAGAGGAGAGAGAAGAGTACCCCCTGACCCCTAGCACCCATTAGCATTTTTTAATATATTCCTCCAACTTGTCCAATTCCTCAAACTTCCTTCCCGATAGTCCCCGGAAGTCAGAAGGTCCTAAAGGCAGCTCTTCCTGACGACCAAGAGCCCAACGTCGTATGTTTTAACGGTTGAGTATGTTATTAAACAATAATCAAAATAGTAGTTTTCTCTTCCCTCCTCCTTTCCTTCCTTCTCTCCGCATGTAATTTTTTTTGTTTTTTTTGGGGCATGGGGGGGGTTTGAACCCCATAACCCCCCCCCTTGGATACGCCACTGGACAGATGTACCGGTACTTAAGATGGAGTTTTGTGACAAGTCTTATTAGTGGATAGTATAATATGTCTTATCTTTTGTAAAGTAATTGAGGAGTGACTGACATTGTTATCTTATAAATTAATATTTAAAACACTATAACAAAATTACCATGACAATCAAATATTATTTCATGCAATCAGCCTTCTGGTCTACTAAAATAGCTGTTGTTTGTGTGTGTCTAAAATCCTTTGCAGGGCCGCTCTATTATCCTTATGATTCCCTTGCTCAAATCGCTGTAAATGCTGTTTTGAAGCCCACGTGTAGCCCGCGCAAGTCCAATCAACTAGTTATACTTGCGCCTCCCCAATCCCAGAATCCTAGTGTCGCCCCTGTTGTGATTGGTCCGGAAACTATTCTCTCGCCTTACTCGTGCATGAAAACGTTACTTTTATCTATTTAGGAGGCTTCTTTCTCCACACGTTATTTATTATGACGTATTAGTTATGCTGAGGGAGGGGGGGTGGGGAGAATGCAAAATAGTGATTTTGGAACCCATGCGACAACCTGACTTGGGAGTTCAACGAGTGTAGTTAGGCAGAGTTGAGTGGAGTTACAAGTAGACCTTGCTGTCTCAGATTGTGTCCAACATAGCGGCAGCTACAGCAAGGCGAGTAGTGGGGGTAACTAGGGGTAGGAGGGGTGCTAGGACCACAGATTCCTGGCAATACTCCCTGGGTACGTTCCGAAACTAGCTGAATATGTTATTTCCGTATCATTGGCTGAGCGTTCCGTTAGCCTACTTCCTGTGCCATCATGAAAACGCCAGCCGGTTTACTCAAGGGCATCCATCTGCCAGCATTCACAAACCATGGTGGCATTTTCAAAATGAAATTATTTAAAAGCTTGTCAAATTGTCAGGAATTATATAATTTCACCGTTACTTACACCAAGCTTTGCAGGATTTTATAGATCTTTCATTTCGTATTCGTTATTTATTATTGTAAAACGATAAGAATATTGTTTTGTTAATTTTCATTACAAATTTTGCTCTTATCTTTTCGCTTGTAGGCGTTCCGAAACACTTGACAAAATGTGACGATGGGACGTGCTAGCTGACGCTGTATCCTCTGTGTTGCAGGTTGACGCGTTCAAGATGGCGGCATCACTGTCCTCCAAGGAAGGCGGCAGTGTCAGCGAGGCTCTGCTCAAGCGACTAGAGTGTCCCGTGTGCTTCGAATACTGCAGCGCCCCCATCATCCAGTGCGTCAACGGGCACAACCTGTGCTCGCCGTGTCGCGCCAAGCTGAAGCAGTGCCCCACCTGTCGGGGCAAGATATCTCTGGTGCGCAACAGGTTCGCCGAGGAGATGGCGGCAACACTGTACCCGTGTCCGCACTTGGCCAAGGGCTGCAACCAGGTGATCATGCTGCGCGCCATGCCCGCGCACCTACGCGTGTGTGCGCATGCGTGCGCCGTCAAGTGCTACCACACCGCGCGCTCGCCAGACAACCCGATGTGCTTCGTGCCGTGCGAGTGGCGGGGATCCGCCGCGCAGCTCTTGTCGCATGTCAAGGCCACCCACCCCGCCGGCTGGCATCGCGGCCTTGAAGCCTCCATCGCGTACAAGCTGCGCAAACAACACATGATACTTGTTGCTGCGCACGAACACCTGTTCTGGTCGCTGCTGAAGTTCGACTTCACCACGCTTGACATGAGGGGCGCTGTCTTCGCCGTCTCCCAGGTAAAACCGTCCAGGTTCAAGTTTCAGTACCAGTTCTCGTCGGGGGATATCACCATCTTCAAGCGCGGCGCCATCGGGGAAACGGGAACTTCGAGCGAAGCGTACAACAGCACAATCTTCCAGGGGAAGAGGATGTTCGATCAGTTCGTTAAGGAGGACAAAATGGTGATATGTAAGGTGAAAATAATGAAGGCGCACTAAATACCTGTTTTAAAACATACGATGTGATCAAACAGTAATTCCTTAAAGTACAAAGCTGACGCATGTCGATCGTATATTGATTATTGATGCGACAAAAGAAATCGTGAAAGGAAAAAGGCGGTAAGAGGTCTTTTTTAAAATAGTAAAATGATGAACCAAATGTGTTCCACAAACAAATCCTTTCATAATTTTTAATTTTGTACAAGGAACTATGTGAAGTAGGCCTAGTGATTATAGAGGGCATGTCCCACTTAGAAGATAAAGTAATATTTTGACTGTTTAATTAGTTCAGGTGTTGTTTAGTCTAGTTTCAAGGTTTGTAGTATCAGACCAGGGTGAAAGTTCTTATCTGTCCACAGTTTGCGAAGGGCGCAATGGCAATATCGTAACCCATGGGGTCTGTCCAAAGTGTGATTATTGCTAGTTGAAAATACCACCTGCAACATTAGTACCGGTATTATACGTTTGGAGGAAAACCTGGTAAACCATCATTTCTAACAGAAACCCAACATGCAACCCATCTATTTAGTCTGGGCTAACTTTTTCTATACAAGATTAATTATTTCTCACCTTATAAATGAACCACTCGAACATACATTACATATTTGGAAATATCTGTATTTTTGTTGGCTAACTTGTATTTGTGTACTTTAGGTTCTTGACAATCACACATGTTCCATTTTTATGTCGTTTATGAAACTAGACTGATGACATCCAAGCAGTCAATAGTCAATCCTATAATAGTCTAATATTTACTATTTGTTATCGTTTTTGTACATACGTAATTATTTTAGTCTTGCAGTCTATTTTTTCTTGCTAAATACCCACATACACTGTATGGTATGTGTATTTTAAAACTTTAACATGTATGGTCTTAATAGTTTTTATTTAACATAAGGCGTAGTTCTTGACAAACATAAATACAATGTTTGTACCATTTTAGAAGAAATTCCATGGTAAGTTGATCACATCCTGTAAAGATCTACCAGTACTTGGTATGTCTATGAGAATAACATGCATCTGTGAATGTGAGTGGTGCTTGATATCAAGTGCATATATTAATTTTATTTTTAAGTGTGTTATTTTGTATATGATTTGATTAGAAAGACTAGGGATGCATCCAGTTGTCATACTATGAATCATTTCTGATAATAAATAATTAAACAAATAAATCTTGTTTTGTTGTCCATCCAATTATAGTTAGACCTACCCTGCCTGGGAATCGAGCGGTGGACCTTCTGCATTGGAAGCAGGAGTTAAGACAAAAATATGTATAGTCTACATGAAAATATGCTTCTAAAAGGCAAGCACTCTTGGTAAACATATTTATTTGTGCAATTTTTATTTAGTTTAAGAGTAAAAGTTAATTTACATGAAAAGAACATCTAGGGAAATATAGTCATGGTAGCCAAATATTCATTGGGTTGCTTCATGACTGCAGCTTATTTGGGCATTGCACGTTAAATTCAGTGGTTGGGTTTCAATTGCTTTTTGTGAGGTATTCAAAACATCAGTCATCAATTCTGAATTATTGACACAATATTATTATATAAGCTACATTCCACACATCCATATCAGAACAGTGTGGCATATAGATTCTGGTATTTGAGTTACTCTTACTGTCTTTGTGCACACATTGTAGATTCCATTTGTTGACGCTGCAATCAAGTGTGTGATCTGAAAGTAGACGAGGGTCCGGCCAAAGTTGAGTGTTCAGCTCTTGCAGAATGTTGGTCAAAGTTGTCCTACATAACACGGTTAAACTTACGTTCAAGAAGTTGAATTAAATCTGGAATTAAAGGAGTTTAATATTAAGTTGAAGCAAATTGCAATTCAACTTCTTGCATTCGATGATGAATTTAGAGTAGTCAACTATTGCAACTTCTATTTTTCTATTTTTAATTAGCAACTCAAAATCTAATACCACACACAAAATAATGATGCCACAATTCGATATTGAATGCAACAGTGTGAATAGAAGTTTGTTTAAACGTTTCATCCAACAACTTGAATTCAGTCAGTTGGGAGAAATTATTATTATTATCACTACCTAAGAAAGATGTAGAGAACGGCCTCGTAGAACGCATACAATCTACATACAAGAAAGGCACCAGTTGTGTGTGGACAGCATTTGGGAACACAGAATGGTATCAACAATGGTCTAAGACAAGAAAGTGTACTCTCACCAACACTGTTCATCACAGTAATTGAGGAAGTACTGCCGGTAGTCAAACCGGAAGAAGATAAAGGCCAAGAACAATGATATATGTAGATGATAAAGTCATACGTGGCAAGATAATAGAAGAAGTACAAGAAGAACTGGATAAGTGGAGCAAGGCAACAGAAACATTTTGTATGTGAATCAGCCAAGAGAAGAGCGAACTGATAACCATGACAAAGAGACGCACACCCGGAGATAGCAAACTTTCACTGAGGGACAAAGAGTTAAACTCAAAAGAATCTTTTAATTATATAGGAAGTATGATATCTAAAATTGCAACAATAGATGCAGAAATTTTAAGAAGAACCACATTGGCAGAAAGCTTCTACCAGTCTGTCAGGAAGCTACTTTGGAAAGATGAAATCCCAAGGCAATGCAAACTTCTAATATATAAACTATACTTTCTACCAATACATACCGACATGCCACAGTTACATGGACCATGGGATTCAAAGCAGAAAATCGAATAGTGGCAGCAGAAATGAAGTTCTTGAGAAGCACACTGGGTGTGACAAAGAATGACAGGATTAGAAGTAGTGTGATCAGAGAAAGATTAGGTGTTGAAAGCATGAAAGTAAGACTGGAGAGAGAACGTCTTCGTTGGTTTGGACATATGAAAAGGATGGACCTGACTAGGAAACCAAGAAGAGAGTTTGAACAACAAGAAGAGGGGCATAAGAAGAAAGTGGGCAGACCGAGAGACAAGTGGATGAATCAGATCGAAGACAGCGTGGAGAAGAGAGGAAGATCATGGAACGAAGTTGAAGCAGAAAGACTATGGGAAAACTGTGATAGATGGAGGGAACTACTAAACAGCCCTCTGGTAACGGAAGAAGTGATCGAGGAAGAGGTTGAAGAGGTAATTGTGTCGGGCCTGGCTAGTTGGCAACGAAGACATTAGCCGAAGAAATGGAGTACCTCGCTACTCCCCCCTACCCGATAATTAATGTTGGAAACGGGGTCAAGATATATAGGCCTATATTATATTATTACGATTATTCTTTAGTCTATATCTGAAACAGGACCGAGATCCCACTAGTGAAAATTTAATTTAAAGTATATATGTGATGAATGATGAATGTTTATGAAGAAGGGAGGAGGGGAAGACTGGTACCAGCATGTAGCCTACTTCTGTCGAAAAGTACCAAGGGGACCATCGGCTTTACGTCCCATCCGAAAGGACGGTGTAACTTTAACCAGTCATATAGGTTGTTCCACTAACCTGGACTGCCGAGCAGTTGACGAGAAGAACAAAGCTGTTACACAAGCTTTCGAACCCACCACTCTGCTCTAACCAACGGTAATTAGTGTTTCGGAGGAAATCGGTCACCCAGCCACCTACTGACCTAGCCCGAGTGTTCGTATGGGAACCGGCTAAGCGACTGCAGCTAAACAGCTGGCTAAAGAAGCAGCAGTCTTTAACAAGGACAAGCAGAATTATGCATACTTCATCTGTACTTCTGTTCATACATTTAAAAGAATACCCACATATATCTAAATAATTTCTTGGATTCGATATCATTTTCATTTCTTTCCTTGACTGTTCACTAAGTTATCACAGTTGTTATCTGTGACGTAATTTTACAATATTCCTAATAATAAGCAGTGCTATCTGGTGGTATCTCTCTTCTGTATGCCTACAGTTTGCATTTTTCATGCTACCAAGTGTTTTGATAGTTTTACCATTAATCTACAGTAATCGTTGCTCATCCTGCATATCTTGTAGTCGACCACTCCAATACTCAGTAGATGCTGTCCAAGTAACTCATGATCTAGCAGGTACTACAGTGAATTACAATGAATTATTAAGCGAGCGAAGCGAGCGTCTCCACGAGACTCTTATGGCACTTCGTTCTGTGTTTTTTTTTGTTTTTTTTTATGTCCGTCCATAGCGGTCGAACAGAAAGTCCGATCAACTTGAAATTTGGACCATCCACAAGCCTCGATGTGGATTGAAGGTGTATAGTTTTGAGGCAAAATCGTTTGAAAAGTTACAAAGTTACACCATAGTTACTGCAAAATATTTTTCTGAAACAAAATGGCGGCAAAATGTGAGATAGCCAGATTTTTCTACAGATTTTTCCGATCACGAATATGTTAATGTAATGGCGATCTGATAAATATTGGCAAAGTTACACGAAAGTTACTCGAAAATATTTTTCTAAAACGCAGTAACGGCAAAATGTGAGGTGGCTATCTTATAGTAAATTTTTGTCTGGTCACGAATATACTAATGTAAACGCGATCCAATACGTATTAGAGGCAGAAATTACATTTCTATTGCTGTCAATAAGTGTTAGTAACGGTGGCGGACCGTATTGAAAACATGACCACGAAAATTCTTAGCAACGCACATTGCACTGCATACAACAATGTCGGAAAGTATAATAGCCATGGAAATAAGAACAATTTTTGCAATGCGCATTCTTCAATTGTTGTTAATTGTTGTTCGTATTAGCATTGAAAACTTTTCGCCAGAAAGTTCGTAGATATTGACGCGCTCGCTTATCAACGCGTCAAACAGAGCGTTTTCCTAGTAATGTAAACGCGATCTGATACGTATTTGAGGCAGAAATTACATTTCTATTGCTGTCAATAACTGTTAGTAACGGTGGCGGACCGTGTTGAAAACATGACGACGAAAATTCTTGGCAATGCACATTGCACTGCATCCAACAATGTCTGGAAGTATAAAAGCTATCGAAAATTAGAAAAAAATATTGCAATGCACATTCTTGAATAATATTGTTGTTAATTGTTGTTTGTATTAGCATTGAAAACTTTTCGCCAGAAAGTTCGTAGATATTGACGCGCTCGCTTATCAACGCGTCAAACAGAGCGTTTTCCTAGTTATTACTAAGCGAGCGTCTCCATATGACCTTTATGGCACTTCGTTCTGTTTTTTTTTTGTTTTTTTGTTTTTATGTCTGTCGATAGCGGATGAACGGAAAGTCCGATCAACTTGAAATTTGGACCATCCACAAGCCTCAATGTGGATTGAAGGTGTATAGTTTTGAGGCAAAATCGTTCGAAAAGTTACACCATAGTTACTGCAAAATATTTGTCTGAAACAAGATGGCGGCAAAATGTGAGAAAGCCATATTTTCCTACACATTTTCTGGTCACGAATATGTTCATTTTATGGTGATCTGATAAGTATTGGCAAAGGTACACAAAAGCTACTCGAAAATATTTTTCTGAAACACAGTAACAGCAAAATGTGAGGTGGCTATCTTCTAGTAAATTTTTGTCCGGTCACGAATATACTAATGAAAACGCGATCTGAAACGTATTTGAGGCAGAAATTACATTTCTATTGCTGTCAATAGAGGACTCAAAACTAACATAGATAGCGCTGCTAAGCAACCTCCTTTCAGCGCCATTGATGAATAATAACAATGAAACAACAATGAAAACCGACAGCCAAACCACTCTTTTTAGAAGTTTATTTTCTTGCCACCAGAATGCATCTAGTGTATTTTGAGTGCTCTATAACTGTTAGTAACGGTGGCGGACCATGTTGAAAACATGACGACGAAAATTCTTAGCAATGCACATTGCACTGCATTCAACAATGTCGGGAGGTATAATAGCTATGGATATTAGTAAAAATTTTGCAATGCACATTCTTGAATTGTTGTGAATAGTTGTTTTTATTAGCTTTGAGAGCTTTTCGACACAAAGTTCGTAGATATGGACGCGCTCGCTTATCAACGCGTCAAACAGAGTGTTTTCCTAGTTATTATTAATTACCCAACTACTGTTGTACTATCATGGTACTTTATTAAAGGGATAGTCAAGTGAAAAACTAAAAAACTACCATTTGTATATATCCACCTTCAAATATGGAAAACATGACTAAAAGATACCATACTTTAAAAATCAAAGAAAATGCGATTTTTTGGCTTGTTGCTACTTGAGCAACTCTTCTCATGGTAATTCCCATATAAAAAAATGTTGCCTCAAGATAGTAAAACCGCCGCTAAAATAGAGCACTTATCCAAAATCGATCAGGAGTTTGAATATGCATCGTTTCTCTACTGATAACATGCTTCCAAGTACGAACGTGTACTTCTACAAAATGCCCAGCAATTAATTTTCTTGTGACTTGATGTGTAGAAAAGTTGCATTCTGTTTTGAGCGGCACTGTCCGCAGTCGCCGAGTGTTTCGCGGAGCGCTGGCTGGACTCGTATTACACAATGAGTGCTCTGTCTATCAGGCAGGCGTTAGCGACCTCAGAACCGATACAGCTGTACTACGCTTTAGAAGAAAAATGCAGCTGAGCTGGCAAAGTGCATCTAGTAGAATAGCTAAATGTTCACTATATTTTTTCTTGCATTGAAGCAACCTATGTCCATTTTATTTTACACAACTGAATCTCATGCACTTATGCCTCTTTGGTAATGTTTTAGTTTTTCACTTGACTACCCCTTTAATGATGCCACTGGTACTTCCAACCCACAATCTAGTAGGTACAATGAATGACCCAACTACTGTTGTACTATCACGGTACTTTATTAATGATATTCATTAAAATATCACCTCACAAATATAACAAAGTATATTATTTATATCATGGACTAGTTTTTAATTTTCACAAACATAACAAAATTTAAAATATATCTAGTCCTGCAGAAAATATTATATACAGTGTAAAGTTAATTACTTAAAAAAGGAATAACAATTATCTCGAATCTTTTTTGTTAAAACATCTCCATTTAGTTAACAAGTACTTAACCTTCCAGTACCTACATTATAGAAGTGTCTCTACAGTAGAGGCTTGTCAATATACAGTAATCCCCCTTTAATTCAAATTTCAAGGGACCCTAAAAACTCCAATTTGAATTACAAAATTTTGATTTAAAAGAACTTTAACACTAAGCATCCTACCGAAATCTTCTACTGGGACTCTATCAATAGTTTGAATTATACATAATTTTGAATTAACTGAGTTTGAATTAACGAGGGACTACTGTAGTAGTATAGTATTCTGGTTACAGTCTGCTGCTAGTTGTTTGTTTGCCACTGCACTGTATTTAGCAGTCACTGATATTTGTAACTGTCATTAAGTCATAATCCTTATTCTGCCCTTTCCAAACCAAAAACTACCATTTTCACTTATCTCCTGTTCTTCAGTTGTGTTTATATCATATTTTTGTTCTTTCTAAAAAAAAAATACAGTGAATACATTTTATGTAAATAAAACTATAAAAGCATGATATGAAGCCAAGATACATATATATCCTACTAATCCTAGTTTAGAAAATGATAACCATGTTTTTGGTAATATTTTCTTCTAACTTTTGTCATCTCTTTTAGTTTGCAAAAGCCAATAAAGTTAAGACAAAAAAAAAGAATTAAGCTTTTTGTTCTAGATTGTACATTCACTGTGAAATTTGAAGTTTCCATTATTCAAGCTAGGCCTGTACACACTTGGCCCACATTACTGTACCAAGCATTTAGGCCTACTGTGTACACTCATACTGTATGCACTCTCATTACAGTGAAACTTTGTTTTTACATTCCTTGAGGCGAAGAGTTCCTTGATGGTACTGTACGTATTTCTTCCCTGGTCTGGTCCCAAATAATTTCTTACAAGAACAATGTTTTATGATTTTATGAATTCCTTGAATTAACTAATTTTTTTTATACCCCATTCCATTCATAAAATGTAAGTTTCACTGAGTGTCTACAGTCCAGATCTACCAATACGTTTACACCATACGTACTGAATGATTGTATTCTTTAGGATACACTGGTTTTTGGAATGTAATGCAAGCATGCTTTTCATGATAAAATATTGTGGTCTTAGATGTAAGATTCAAACATAACATAAAAACAATTGATTTTATCAGTGACCCTGTATACCATTAAAAAGGTTATGTAAATATTAACTACTGAACAGTAAAACAATAAAATTCCCAAAGCTATCTAAAAAAAAAAAAACATAAACAACAAGGGTAAAGATTGTGTGCGAGAGGGTTACAGATTGGACATAACCCGCCGGGCAGCGATGCGCACAGCCTTGATTACGGCGGCCGGCGTTCACTCGAGACCAGATCAAACGCTCCCAACGAGAACACTCTTGCACACATACGGAGACAGGCGAGTCTCAACAAGACAACTACTAAACCGTGCTCAAAATCAAAAGACTTTAATAATATCTTTAGAGAGCTACATAATATTAAAAACTAACATTTAGTTCCATAAGAACACTGGATTTAAAAAAAATTGAAATCCTTAAGATTGTCATTAAGGAAACCAATTAATTAATAATTTAATCCTCCAATTGACTTTCGAAGTTACAACCGTAAGGATTAACAAATTTGATACGTTTTTGATCCACTGTTTAGTTTTTACAAAACTAAATGCCGGTTATTAATTACCTAATTTTTCAAAACTGTGTAACGTTTTCAAGATATTATACATTATATATTATGCCTGCCTAGAATTAGAATTAGAATTAATATTTCGATATAAGCATCTTGACGAAACCAATATTTGTATCTTGTACAAGTCGAATGGTGAATAAATATTATTATTATTATTATTATATTATGTACTTAATACACGGCACGGTTTTAATATTGAGACTACCGTTCCCCTTTAACAAATTCTGGTCGTGTCAAGAAGCAGACGTCAAGGCCGCTTTGTCTTTATTAACCACCCTAAAACACATCACTTCACTGAATACTGCATTAGTTACATCAGAACGACATACTTAAGTACTACGTAACAACGTGTAAACATGTAGGCTAACTCTTTAAAATGGAAGCACGTGATATTTCAAAACAAACTTACCAATTACGTACAACACAGTAACTACGACTAGATATACATAACGACAATTTTGTTCCCATAGAATGCTAGGCCTATACTACCTATATATTACTATTTCCTACATACTTATTAGGTACTAATTTCAAGAGTTCACATGTGTGGTTTTTCCCACAGCCAAACGAAATTTACCTAACGGAGACATCATAATCGTGTCAGGCACATCACTTAGTTAATAACAAAACGTTCAACAAAGTTCTTATGATGACTGGCAGCTGAGAAAGCACCGGTGCTCGATAAACATTTCAGTTTGAGTGCAGAATTTTTTATTACAGCTGGTGATCAAGTGAATTCAACAATTCAGAGAGTTCATCTTAGCAGAGCCAATATACCATTTTCAAAATTGATCTAGGTAGACAGAGTTAATCACGGTCCTCTAAATCTTCAATGACAACAATGCACAACAATAGAAACTAGTTTTCGAATGTGATGTGAATGTGCATTTTTCATTGTTGTGCATTGTTGTCATTGAAGATTTAGAGGACCCTGAATTATTCTAAGGGTCCTAGATCAATTTTTAAAATGGTCTATTCACTATTGATAACAGTCAATAATACCTGAATGAGCTCGAGTTCCACAGAGAGCATTGTGGTAGTATATATTTTTGAAACTTTGAGGCAAATTTCTATATCATTACAAGGGGAGAAACTGACTCTCTCAACCTAACGTAATGTTTTAGACTTTACAAAGCGCAAAGATAAATACTGTTATACATATTAACTGTTAGGACACTTGAAAAATGGTTGCGCAAAAAATCAGTCACTTAGTTAAACAACCATGCTGTGAAATCAAGCACTACAGTGGAGACACCTCGGACAACGAACCAGAATTTCTGGCGAAAACCGGTTCTGAGCGATGACCATATTTTGTACAACCCTTGGAATGCATCGCATTCATGTCAATATTCAAAGCTAGAAGATCGTTAAATCAGATTGCGGACTGTTGTATTCTGTTAAATACCCCGTGCTAGTTTTATTATTATTGCTTCTGGTTTTACGTCATTTTCAATTATCACAATCGTTTTCTAAATACATTTATGCATATTGTCATCTTTTGATCGTCTTTGTAGTAGGATTATGAAGAAACATATTATGTAATTCATGTGTCCAGTATGCAAATCGTTTGATTCGCATTCATCTAATAATAACGCTACAAGAAAAAATAAAAAAGTTTCAAGCTCGTGGTGTTCTTATCTAGGCCTATATTAAGGAATAAGTTTCCGAAACGTTAATTCAAATAAAACATTAATTTATATTTGGAATTTAGCTTTTACAGTTGTTTGTGTAGCCAATTATGAAATTCTAGGAAATCAGTGAATGGAATGTAGCGCGAACGAGTCGGCCCAACTACGCCCCTAACGAGGGGTTTACAAACCAGGTAAATATAAGCTCGACGCGGTGGATCGACTGGTTCGTTGTCCGAGGTGTCTCGACTATAGATGAAACTGCTCTGTTGATCATGCATCAAACTACACTCGGCGAGTAAGAACAAATTCCTATTGAATAAATTATATAACCTCCTTTGTACTACGCTAAAACCCACATCAATGCCTAGCTCTAGTTTTATCAATAATACATACAAATTTTAGTACGTAATTAAAAAAATTACTAAATATGTCAATTGTAAAATATAAACTAGCTCGAATAAAAAACTTTCATCAATAATTCATAATAATGTTTCAAATGGGTTGCTCATCCCCTGATCTCTAGTTACCTACTACGTGTTGATCATGCACAGGGCTCACTGCTTATTACACACGTGAAGCCAAAGTGTCAACATCTTACTGCAGTAGTCCTCACTACAGTTAAGATAGAATGCACATATTTAAGTACTAATGGGCATCATAACTTGGTTTATCACACCTACTTAAGTAATCACACCCACAGACACTAACCTGAACATGCTATGATCGTAATTCATTTTAGCATTAATTAGTAATTTTCCTTTGTAGTATCAAGGTGATAACCTTGACTACACAATACATTTAAAAGTGAAATTAGTGGGCTTATGTCTTCGTAACAAACAACTAATAATTGATTTCTTAATTAGGGCTGCCCAACGATAAAAAAAATCATATCGATATCGCGGGAAGAATTATCGATATCGTGTCGTGATATCGAACTTATCAAGAAACGTATCGATATCGGCGATATCGAAACTTTCCTCGTGTGTTTTTAGGATTTCCAGACCAGCCAGAGGCCACTTATTATAAACAACATTACCGTAATACGTACCTAAATAAATGTTTGAACTATGAAATGTCTTATAATGTGTGTCAATTTGTGTGTATACTATTCAAAATTTAAAATATCCACACAAAACAGCGATATTGTAATTGGCGTGACGTGACGTATCCGTTTTCTTTCTAAACAATTAGCTTATTAGGCGCAAGTTCGATATCGCGATATGTACGATATAATAATTCTATATCGATATCGAATTATTTTTCCATTATCGATATCGTATCGAATTATCGATATCGTTGGGCAGCCCTATTCTTAATAAGTAAGAACAAAATGTCTCCACTCGCCATCCCTGCCCAGCAAAAATCAATTAATTAAAGTTTGATTATAACCTTCAGTGTACGTCAAATTCTGCTACACTGTAGCTCTTTCTTAATACTTAATAGTATTATAAATGTCACCACAGCACTTACAGTGAAAGCTGTTAAGTAATAAACCTTGCACAAGAGGGAAGGTTCAGAGTGCGGGGAAAACCACACATGGAAATACCGTTTCCCTCTAGATCGTACTACTTACGTACAGTATAACAATATCTATATACTTCTGACAAATAAGCCTTCCTCCACCAGTACCACCGTTTTCCAAGTCGAGTTCATTTTACTTGAAGTGGTTTCGCGAATAGAACGACTTGGGGGTTTTCGATGTCACCTTTGCTTTGGACCAATCGCAACTCGAGATGTTTCACCCCTTCTTTACCTGTTGACAACAAACAAGCCACACTGTATTAACTGGGACACAAACTGCCAACGCCAACCGGTCACTTGACATTCCTAAAAAAATAAATAAGGGATGACATCGGGTACGCGGGCTACCCGGCTCCAATTATTACCCGAAGACGTTTTTCGGGTCGGGGTAAGTTTTTAGCCCGTTTCTAGGCTATAGTTACGTGCCAATCGGTCGATTCTAGTGGAGCCAGCAGGTACGGCGCGCGCCGATCCTTCCCCCACACT